>CAMZMU010000117.1:14449670-14592376 GCA_947311845.1 Poa pratensis
TGATGGACATACCCAATATTTGTAGGACGAAGTCATTACGCATTTGACCGTGAGATCAACTCTTATCGCTATTCCTGGAAGATGCTTTGATTGCATCAAACGTCATCACTTATATAGTATGAACAATAACGGTGTCCCTCTCGGGTATCGGAAGGGAGTATGTTGAGACGAGGGGTCAAGAGCGGGATTTGCCAATCCGCATAGCAGGACAGATACTCTAGGGCCCACTCGGTGAGATTATGTCAATGAGCTTGCAAGCATGTGACTAGGTCACGAGGACATAATATCACGGACGAGTAAAGAATAGTGTTGTCGGTACGAGAATCAAGTTAGGTATCATGATATCTATGAACGAGTCTCGGACCGTAAGTATCGCCAGGCAAAAGGTTTAGACTCGTCGTCTAAGGTTCGAACGAAAAAGGTATTCGTTATCTCACAGGGATTATCTTGGGTATCCAAGGTCCACGGATTAGTCATTAATCGGAGAGCGTGTCTCGATTATGTCTGGTGAGATCTCGAACCGTAGGGTAACACACTTAAGGGGATATGACATGGTTATTTAGATTGGACGTAGAGAGGAAAAATAGAGAGAAGAGCACCGGAAGTATTCCGGACACATCGGAAGTGTTCCGGGTGATATCGACGGAGTTCGGGGGCTGACGAAATGGTTTTCGGAGCCGAAATAAATTAGATAATATGTGTTTAATATTAATTAGTGTAATTAATAGTTAAATACATTTTTATTTATTTATTTTCGGATTTATTGGCAGCCCCAATTCCAAATGGGCCTAACTTTGGAAGAAAGGCCCATAAGGGGGGGAACTTCCCCCCCAGGACTAGCGCACCATGGGAGGAGGCCGAATGGGCCACGAAGGCCACAAGGGCCCATGAGGGGGCGGCTGCCCCCCTTGGCCGGCTGGCCATGTGGGGTTTAGTCCCACATGGCTTAGCTAAGGGAGATGGTCTCCCTCCTCCGCCTATATATTGAGGTGCCCCCCTTGCCTTGGAAATTACACCAGAAATTCCTCTCTCCCACCTTGAGCGTGACTCCGCAATTGGGGTAGCGCTTGGGTTGAGTTTTTCTCCACCATATGCACTCCGCCGTGCTGCTGGTCTTCCGGTCCAAGTCTTCTACTTCCGCTGCTCGTCCCTGGATCGGAGCCCGGAGGTCGTCATCTCTGCCGTATGTGTGCGACTCCCTGCGAGGCAACACACTTGGGGTGCTAGGAGGTGCTCGCCTCCACCACCATGAGGACGGCGTCACCCTCATCGTCATCGCTGCCTTCATCGCGTCAAGATCTTCGCGACCTCGAGGTCGGCTACGTCGTCTTCATCACGCGTCGTCATCGAAACAGATCTTTTGATCGTCGACGCTTACGGTCTACAAGGGTATGTATACCGTATTCTACCGTATAGTATATCTGCATAGAGTAGATCCTGGCTAGTATAAGGTTATCGTTGTTAGAATTTTTTTGTTTTCTGCCTACGATCCCCTTCAGTGGTATCAGAGCCGATCTATGCGTAGATATAGCTATACCGGTTTTAGAACCCATGTTCTCATGGGGGCATCGTTCTTAGAAGCTATCCTCTAGCGTGCACTTGTTTAGCCGGCGGCATCGAGTTGATGAAGCGGCCCGGACCGACCTTACGCGTACGCTTACGCGAGACTGGTTCCACAACTGACATACGGCTTGTACCGTATATGTGGCTGGCGGGTGTCTGTCTCTCTCTCTTTAGTTGGCTTTGCATTTTCAATGGAGGGCCCGAAAGGGATACATAAATAGCGACTATTTGATCGTTGTTGTGGTCATAGGTTCGTAGGTATGAATCGGTTCTATTTACGAAAGCCCCAAGCCATGTAAAATATGCAAAAGATAAAGTAGAAAGCGTCTAACTTTATTTTGCAGGGGCAATGTGATATGGTCAAGGTAGGTTTGATAAATTGTTTATAAACTGTGGGCGCGAAGGAGACCATCGGCGCAAGGACCATATCACGTCGCATTACATTTTGATGTTATGTTGTTGTTTGCATCTTATATTGTGTATATATATATGGTTATATATTAGTTACACGGCGGTAGTAATATAAGATGATCCCTCCAAAATACCATTAGTGTTCTCCTTTGGCGTGCACCACCAAGAAAGTTCTACGTTATGAGGCAGGCCGTGACGATCGGGTGTCAGACATATCGTCGTTCGCATACGGTGGGTGTAAGACATGTTTGCACAAGCGTATACGCTGAAGGTTATTATGGCGAGCCTAGCATGTACAGACATGGCCTCAGAACACGGTGACCGAAAGGTTAAGCATGAGTCACAGAGTTGTTGTGATTGACATGTCGATGTCTACCTCTGAAGTTATGTTGCCGGCTCTGACGATGAGGGGTTGCATAATGGATGAGGATCGTGTAATCACTAAAACGATTAGAGGGATATTCGTTTTGAGTGGGAGTTCTGGTAGTTTTATTTTATTAAAACTTGAACCCATATTTATTATGAACAAAGTCTTTATGTTTTGCAAAACCTTTGTAGATATTAACCAGTGTAATATAGCCATCTTTAAAAATTAGGAGCATTCCTGCGGTTGAGAAACTTAAAAGGTTGGGTCCAAACTTCATAGTTTTATACGGTAGCTTGAGGATACTCCTTGTTTAAACCGTTAGCTCTATGTGATACAATACCGCTAGGAGATAAATCCGGAGATTCCGCTAACAAAAGGATAATTTGGATTATCAAGTTTTGTGCGGATAATTTCATCATAGTCCAGTGTATGCTATGATCTCTACCATAGAGAATCAACTGTGGGTGCGAGTTGTCAGATCGCGAACATATGAGATGATCGTTGAACTCGAGATACACCGCAAGTTGGCTTGATGAAGTTTATCAGTACTTTGACTGTTTTCTTCTCGACCCAGATGGAAGAGAACATTCGCATTAAAGGAGCATGTGGCAGTCATACTTGATGACATTGGTCATACTTGATGACATAAGTCATATTTGATGACATTGGTCATACTTGATGACATTAAGACGCCTCGCTCAGCTCGATCACTGGATGACAGAAAATGTTGCCAGATGCAAATGTTTTTGTCATAGACTATGTCATGCAAGGGGAATCGTTCACCTTCATGAATTCTTGATTGCGTTGGAAGAATCAAGTAGATGAAACAGATCGCCGGGAAGTTATCAATGATAATGGTGTATATATGATATACACGTTATGAATGTTTTACCTAAGCAAGTACTCGCAGTAGTGACTAAGTTTTGATACTAGTCATGTTTTATGAAAACAAGATTTTCTGCTTGAGTAGCTTGGAAGGATGAGGTGATAATGTGTGTTGATGATGGCAGACAATATGTTGTGATGGTCATAGACACTCTCCCTCTGCATCTACCATTTGAGTAAATTATTTTGCGATCGCCTGTTAGTATGATCATTATAAGTGTGTCTCCTCTAGCGAGACGATTGTTCATATATGTTAGTGACAAAACTGTTGTCCTATATTTATGAAGTAATGATCATACGTCGATTTGAATTTATATGGTAGAAGCTCCCACATTCATAACATTAATGCCAAAGGATATAAACTTAATAAAGACACCACATTCTTGTGGCACTAACGTTTAGGTCATGTCAAAGTTATAGTCAATGAAGAAGCTCCATTCAGATGGATCTTCGAGTCCTTAGATTTTGATCTTTTGACACTTGCAAGATAACTAAGACACCGTTTTCGGAAAACGGACATATAACTTATTGAGAATCATGCATATGGATGTATGTGGATCAATGAAGTAATTAACGTGTAGTGGAAATCTTTATTTCTTAAACTTCACAAATGATTTTAGTAGATATGGATATATCCACTTGATCAAATGTTGGTCTGAAAGGTTTTGATTTGATCAAACAAGTTCGAAGTGAAGTAGAAAAATAGACTTAACAAGAAAATCAAATTTCTGCGATACAGATCGTGGAAATAAGGATTTGAGTTATAAGGTTGGCATATCATTGGAAGACTTGTGAGAAGAGTTCCAAAAATTACGTCGCATGGAACACCACAATGTTGTGGTGTGTTTGGACGTCGTAATCACACCTTATTAGATAATGTGTGGTAAATAAAAATCTCTTATCGAATTATTATGATCATTGGAGTTATATGGTAGAAACAAAACATTCACGTTAGATAATAGGGAAACCATCTAATCCGTGGAGGCAATACCATATGAGTGATGGCATGGCTTTTAGCCTAGATTGTCGTTTCAATATTTTAGTGTTTTGATATGATCAAACCCTGAAAATGGATAAATCTTTGTAGTGTACCTAAAGAATTGGTTGGGTACATGTCTCACGACATAGGCAAAATTATTGCCGGAACATACCTTGAAAAGAAATAGTTTCTTGTCCAAGGGTATAAGTGGGAAAGAAAGTAGAGCAAGACGAAGTTAATGAACTTTCTCTCCAGACATCAGAGTGGCGCAACGGAAAGTGTTTCCGGTGTCGTCCTCCTCAATCGGAAGGAAAATGATGATAAAGATCATGATGCTCTGAGCTCATACTAAGACCGTAGGCGTACGAGGCTGTGTTCCGCAATGTGTGGTACAACAATCTTGTTATGAACGTCATGTTAATGGAACATGACAAACCTACAAACTACGAAGAAGTGATGGTGAACCTAAGTCCGAAAATTGGCTATATGCCATGTAAAATCCGAGATAAAATCCATGTACGATTACCAAGTAATGTCTTGGGTAAGTCTTCTTGATGGGCTCAAGGCCGTTAAGAGTGAATGGAATTTTATGACAAAATAGACACTGACGGAAAGACAACCGTCTATAAGGATCGATTTGTCGTAAAACAGTTTCGACAAATTCAAAAGTTGACCACAACAAGATTTTGTCTCAAGTGGCGATGCCTAAGTCTGTTTAGGATTGTTCTAGCAATTATTTTCAATTAAGAAATTGATGGATGGATAAAGAAACCGTGTTCCCTAATGGCAACATTAAGGAAGAGTTGTAATCGGTACAACAAGTAGGTTTGGTTGATCCTAAGGATGCTAGACACGTATGCAAACTTCAGCTGTCCATTCATGGGCTGAAGCAAGCATATCGGAGCTGGAATCTTCACTTTGATAATGTGATCAAAGGATTTTGGAGTTGTCCAAAATAGTTGAAGAAACCTGCATTTACAAAGAAGTGAGTGGGAGCTAAGTAGCTTTTCTTGATCTTATATGTGAATGGCATATTTGAGTGGGAGCTAAAAGAAATTCCCTGGTCTTATATACGGATGGCGTATTTAAGTGGGAGCTAAGTGTCATTCCTGATTTTATGTAACGACATATTGAGAATGATACAGATCCTCTAGCAAAGTATAAATGATTATTTAAGTGATTAAATTTTCTATGAATGAAGTTAGGAGTATTAGGCATCAGGTCTATAATTTGTATAGATCAAAAGGGGCTTAATAACATTAGGTCGGAATATTTTCCTAGGTTAAGATTCTGAAGTGTTTTTAGAATACAACAAGCGAAGAAAAAGGTTCTTACTTGTATGACTAGGTAAAATATTAAGTTTACCTTGGTTTTCAGTGATAGCTAATGAAAGAAAAGGATGTCCGTCATCCTCTATGACTCAGCCATAGATTCTATCAGACTGAAAGCTCGACTTGGTGTGACCCAAGTTCTTGGTTGAAGAACGGGTTCTAGAGTGATCCATGGATGGATCAATGAACAAATGTTAAGTATTTTCTTCAGTGTCTGAGAGAACTGAAGATATGTTTTCTGGTATAGGGTAAGAGTGAGAAGACAACTTGCCGTAAAAGGGTTACGATGATGCAAGTTATGACACTGACCCATACGACTAGAAATCTCATACAGGAGATGTCCTTTGTTTTGAAGAAAGACACGGTTAGCTCGTGAAGTCGCATATGAATGCACTGTCGCATAATCTACATAGGTATAGAAATATATGGCAACTCCAGAAGTAGCTAGTGTGATTGGACTGAGCGGTTTTCCGAGCATGTATGGTTCCCCTTAATAGATCTTTTAGACTTTTAAGGCCCATGCTACGCGAAGGTTCGAGTCTCACTCCATCGACTAAGATATATTTCACCGTTATCATATGATACGGGATGATGTCAAACGAGTTGACATAGAAATGTTGCAAAGTACATACAGATCTCAATGTGGGAGATCCGTTGACTAAACTTCCTCTTCCACGGGGCAAGCCTGCACCAAGTTGCTACAAGTATTTAAGCTTTTACCAAAGTGGTAAACTAGATTAAGTGTTACTCTAGTGCAAGTGGGAGACTGAATGAGATATGCCCTAGAGGCACTTAATAAAGATAGTTTATTTGTCATATCTCAATTGTTCGTAATATGTTTTATACCATGCTATAACTGTATTAAGCGGAAACATTAATACACGTGTGGTAGATAAACAACCAGGTCCCTAGTAGCCTCTATTTAACTAGTTCATTGTGCAATCGATGATCGAGGTTTCCCGATCATGTGGCGTTGGTGTCAATTGACAATTGAGTCATATCATTGGTAGAATGATGTGATGGACATACCCAATATTTGTAGGACGTAGTCATTACGCCTTTGACCGTGAGATCAACTCTTATCTGCATAGAGTAGATCCTGGCTAGTATAAGGTTATCGTTGTTAGAATTTTTTTTGTTTTCTGCCTACTATCCCCTTCAAATCAGAATGGCACCAGAAAAACGCGTAGACATGCCCTGGACCAAAAAGCCCCCCACCATCCCACATCGCACCTCACCTGCTCGCTGTCGCTGCTGTTGACGAGCAAGCCAGGACCACAAGAACAGTTGCAGAAGCGTTGCTTGATCGCCGCTGGATCGGCGACATCACGGGACCCCTTACTGTGCAGCGTCATTCCGATTTTCATCAGTAGTATGAATCGTACTAGTCACATTTTTGCACTAGTATGAATTGTTATGGACCATTGGATGCACGAAAAATGGATGGCTGTTGTTTATTTGGGGTACCACAAAAGAACTCATAGTATTTACCTTCATCTTTTGATTCACGGCAGCAAGGCTGGAAGTTTTTCAAAAGGCATGTGAGGCTAATATTATCTCAATGGATAACGATTATTTCTTGGGTCTGCCATTGTCTCCGTCAATTGAGAATTAAAACTAAGTTCCAATTAATTCTGGACGTATTTTAGTAATTACTCACCATGATGTATTTGTTCTCATGTAGTGCAAAGAAAATGCAAATACTTGTTTCCAATGTTAACAAAAATGTGATACCTCACGAGTCTGGATCTACTTTTTCCGTTCATAAAAGGATGTCTCAACTTTGTCCAAAAGTGGATGTATCTATACATGAAACATGTCTAGATACATTTCACGTATAGATACATCCACTTTTAAGTAAACTTGAGACATCTTTTTGTGAACGGAGGGAGTATATATGGTTGGCAGCATCAACCTAGAGATAAGTAAACCTCAAGCAATTGCGAATTAGGACAACAGTTATTTCTTAACTGGTACTCTGCACCAATTATATTTATTCACTATATATGACGGACTCACAGGAACGCACGTTGGATAGAATATATGAAAAGCATGCATGCAACACAAATGCATGATGCATCATTTAAACAAAAGACAGTGTGTGCTTCCTGTTGCCAATCGTTCGGACACTTAGTTGCACCTGGGGCTATGGGCGAAGGCGCTGGCCGGGAATGACTTCGCAAACGTCTGGGCCTGGATCTTGAGCTGGTCACCGACGCGCTCAGCCGAGCTGAATCCAAGCCACTCAGACACCGCCTGAAACCTCACTCCGTACACTTGGGTTAGGGATCCAGATTTGATAACCCCGCCGACCTTGCTGCCATACCGAAACTTGTATTGGTCGCCGCCGACCGGAACGAAGAAGTCGCACTGGCCCAGGAGAGTCACCTCTATCGTGCCCTCGTGGAGTACGTACGATTTCACACCCAGCGGGAGAAGGCCCCGGGGCAACTTGTTTTGCTCTAGGATGTCGTATGCTGTGGCAGTGGTACCATCTACGGACGAGTTAACTGAGGTGGAGGAGGCGGCATGGAGGATGGAAGCCATGAGGACGAGGACGAGGAAATGTTGCATGGCCATGCTCGTTGTTTCGATTGTGGAAAGTATGTGTGTTCTAGAAATGTGAATATGTTCGCTACGATAACAATGCACTATAGCGCGGAGGCATATCGGCCCTATATATAGGACGCCCAGCGAATCAAAATTTTATTGCATATTTTTTTCAATTAACATTCCATCAAAACTTTTCTCAAAATAAGCTAAATATACCGTCCTATTAAATCAGAATTTATTGCCCAATTAAACATTCCATATTTAGTCTTTTTTCTAATTAAACATGTTCCTCAAATCTACATAATTACAACGTACCAAAGAAGGAGATTGGGTCCATATTTGTTGGTGGCTTTTTGGGACCTGTCTACACCGACGCACCACTGAAGAATAAACCATGTTTTTCTTCTTGAGTTTTGACGATTTACAAAAATATTGGTCCTTGTTATTGGTTGGAAACTTAGGCATGCAATTTT
Organism: Poa pratensis; assembly: GCA_947311845.1. Classification (NCBI taxonomy): domain Eukaryota; kingdom Viridiplantae; phylum Streptophyta; class Magnoliopsida; order Poales; family Poaceae; genus Poa; species Poa pratensis. The sequence goes on from CAMZMU010000117.1 coordinate 14,458,233, forward strand.
TCATACACAAAATATGACTCCTTTGTTGCTTGGGAGATAATGAGAAATAAGAGTGTGAAACTTAAAATTAAAATGTAGTTTTCCCATTTTGTTGTTTCCATGGAACTTATAAGATGGTTATATTATTTGGTGAAAAATTGCCAAGGGTAAGTTTCAACATATGTGTTTTATTTTTTCAGAACTTTCCAAAACTTGCCAATAAACTTTTTCATAGGTTTTGAATGTGTGTGTACACATGAAACATCTGCTATGAAACAGACTCCTATGACCGACATGTTCAAGGTGAGCCCGTGTTTGCTACTCATTAATTTCTTTCAACTAGTAAACATCATGCTCAACGATGTCTCAATATGAAAAAATGCAATCATAACGATTTGTAAACTATATCCCTATAAGTCTTTATGTAAAATTTTCTCATGTACAAACATAGATCTATCAATAATGATTAGAATTTAAAGTTTTGACGGTAGAGACTTTGAATCGAAGGTAGGCAAAATATTTTCCGTCCCGTAACTTTTAGGTCAAGGAAAACTTATATGAGAAATGCCGACGCAAGGGTCACGAGGAGTTGAACCCGTGGCCATCCCCTGCCCGCGGATGGGACCCGGGTGGTGGCTGGGTGCTCCCCCTCCCGGCGGATTTGAATCCTCCTCATCCATCTCGAAAAGTTAGATTTCTAGTTTTTTTGGGGAATTTTCCGATAAACCTTATTTTTCGCCTTTTTTGGAATGCACAGAAAATGAAAACAGAAATTGCTTTTGGGCACTGGGTTAATAGGTTAGTCCAATAAAATGTTATAAAATGATATAAAACCATAATAACATGTAGCAATGATATAAAAGTAGAATGAAACGATAAACAATTATATATATATATGTTTTGAATGTATCATAGCCATGTCCCGGCTATGATATAAAAGTAGCATCAAACAAACAATTCAAAGTATGGCACTCGAGAATTACCCCGTCCCGATGCTGAAACACCACATCAATGCCTAAGTGTAAAATGTTCGCTTGGACTCACCTGCATGGTAAAATAAAATTCTCGCGGCGGAAAGCCTGGCCATATGCGACGGGCCACATGTTCCAATATCCCAGCTTTGCCTCTTTAACAATGAGACGGTTCTCATCCACAAAGATTGCCCTCTCTCTTTCGTGGTCTTCAATTTGTTCCATCGCTGCTTGGGTCTCCGGCCTCCCTGTTCCCTTGCTCACCGAATCGTGAAATGATTGGTGGGGAAGAATGTTGTAGACCCCCTCGATGATCAAAGCTCGGGATCGTAATGGTCACTTGATATGCACGCTCTGACAAATTTGGAAATAAAGAAATCGTAGAGTTCTCTACGACGTGTGCAAGCTGTATACGGAGCTGGCCGGTTTGGCCTTGGCAGACATTTGGTTGCACCTAAGTAGTAGATTCATCATTCGTGAGTAACCCCCCCTCCCCCCGCGTTGTTTGGCAGGGACCGTTGTGGATTTCTCTTCCGCGACACACCCTTGTAACCGTTCTGTACACTTCTCTTCTTCTAATTGAAAGGCAGTGCTCCTGCCATTTTCTCAACAAAAAAAAATATCATAGCGACACTCGGTTAAGATCCATTCTCTCCATTTGCACATCCAAGAGTTGTTTGTACGTCTCATCCTTATTCTCATCACTTTTATCCTCCAATTGCTTCCAGGTCTCACCTTTCGTGGAGAAGATATCCATCCATGTGGCGGACATTTTTCTTGTCGTGTCGTCACACACCACCCCTTTCCTTCTCCCACCCTCCTCCCCATCACATGTCTTTTCCTATTTGCAACGGACCCTTGCCCGTCCGCCACCGCATCATCCTCACTTATTCCAAGAGGTAGATTGGAGCTATATCCATCATTTTTCCTACTTATTTTGTGGGATTCTTGAGATCATATGAGGTACACCACTTTGGTTTTCTATTCAATTCGAGCCAAGAATGGGACATATTGAATGGTTTTTTATCCACTTGATGATACAAAGTGGTGGCGAACCCATTATAGCAAGTAAGCAAGATATACTAAAAACATTCAATGGAAGGCAAGGAAACAATGTAATTCAAAACATGCAAGCAAGACTTACATGGCTATCGACGCTGACGCCACTTTTATTCATAGTTTGCACTTGTGCATACAAAACACAAAATTTGTTCACAGACTTTTGAATTGTGGCCCATCTGTGTTGAAGAGAGCCTTCATCCCGAGTGGAAATGATTGGGTGCGGCTCCATAGTTTTTTGATCGTGATAATTTTATGGTGTTTAAAAAATACTTTGATCCTTTTGCATGGTTGCACAAATAGAATCCATGACACTGGTCAACAAAGATTTGCAAAATAATAGATCTTCATGCCTTGAGTATGAAGTACCTCTTGCCTTTATCCCCTTCTTCTTTTTTTTGAGTGGATGATTGTCCAACATTACAAAGAGGAAGAGGGGATGTGGTATCATCAAAACTTGGAGGGGTTTGGCCATTCTTGATAAGATCCTTCGTAAAACAGTCCTAGCAACAAATCACAATTACACTATGATCCTAAAATTGATGTCGGACAATGCATTTGGAGAAGAAAATATATCTTAGCAGTGTCTACACTATCGTCGAACAGGTTGTGGGAACATTGGCTGTCGGGCATGCCCGACGATGGCCGCCTCTGTTGCAGTTGTGGAGAGTCGCACACCATCTCCTCCCGCGTGAAGCCTTTCGGGATCTGCCACTATGACAGGTTGTCATCGTCGTTGGTGGTAGAGGACGTGGACCTTCTTGGCGCGGGCATGGGTGTCGGTGCGGACGCGCTCAACTGCTTCTCCGCCATCTCCCTCTCCTTCTCCGCTCGCAGGCATAGGTGCTACCGAATGTGTATTTCTTTTCGGGCAAGGGTCTCCGGCTTCAGCTCCGTTGCTAGCCTCTGCTCCAACAGTTCGGACAAGGGTCCCAAGGTCCACGACCGGAGCGTCCTTCTCTCAACGGTGAACGACAGCTAGAACGGAGCCAGGCGAGAGGGGAGAATTGGGATAGAGGCCGGAGAGGGCGGCAGATCAAGAGAATTGTTGGATCAATTGGGCTGTGTCTGGCCTGTCAGAGCCGACGTGACGAGCGTGCCCGGCCGGCTCAGATGTTTGGGCTCACTTTGGGGGTCCGGTTGGGTGTGTGTTTCTATCCTGACCTTTTTCGGCGTTTAGGGGGATGGGGGTCCGGTTGGAGATGCTCAGTCAGCTCGTTTGTGATGCAAAATTGATCCGATGCTATTATGGCCAAGACACGTTGACCTTCATAAGAATGGAAAAAGTCAGGGAGCTCCCAACAAGTTGCATTATTTTTAAGTTGGATGTGGCATTGAATAACTGGGCGAAGTAAAACTGACACTGTGCCTACCTGTTTAGTTGCAATAACACTATACAGTAAAATGAATATTGTGTGTATATTTCTGAGAGTTTTATTGTCCTTTTCTCTCCGTGAATGTGATATCTGCATGGTTCAATATATGTTCTTGTCGAATTAATGCCCGTGCATTGTTACGGGTTACTAAGTATTTTTCTCGCACATGTAAACATAATACACAAAAAAGTTACATGCATAAAAGAGATAGCCACAGAATATTTCAAAACAAGGAGATTCTTCTTTGCTAAATATGCACTTCGATAAAAATCTATTGTTTGAATACATATGCAGAAAAATCAACAACCTGACAATTATCTTCTATAGCTAAATACCCTTGCACAACGGGAAAAAAAAGCACACACAGATCATTTTATTCCGTGATGACACACACTGCTCCAAGGACACTGGGACAAACTTGTGTTTTCTTCTTTCTTATGCCTCTCACCTATAGATCTGCGCAATGTTGTTCAACTTTCTGAAAATTACAAAGGACATAAAAATGACATCCAAGTTCTAAGGCAATTAGTTGCAAAGCTAAACTGAGACTATGTATTGACTGCCATAATTGAGCTCTAGAAAATAAAGGCATGGTGGATACAGACACAACAAAAAAAAAATGTGAATATGGGAGAGAATAACTTCAGCTGAATATTCAAAGTATGCATTAATGCATTATGTGATCTGAAAGACTGTAGATTTTTTTTTGTGTGGATCCAATGTACCTTATGTGGACACTTGGTCTGCAATATTTTTATAGGTACAAACATGTAGTGTAGATAAGAAGCCTCCAATTTTATAGATATGTAGGTACAAACAGTTGCCACGAGCACAATATTTACAGGTCCCAGAGTGGTTCTTCGCCGTGCTCCAATAATCAGGAACTGTTAGGAAATAGTTGTTCATGAACTTCCTAAACCTTTTCTAGTGAAGTTTTTACCGTGCCCGTGCATTGTTACGGGTTACTAAGGGTTACTAGGAAGTTTTTACCTATGTCTCTAACTGCTTGATGGCCGAGTGATGTTGCCGATGATGTTGAGTGCCGTGTCTGGTTGTTCCATTGGCACCTGTAGACATGTGTAAGTAACGCTTTAGAATCCACACAAAATCTATCGTAAAAAAGTGGGTTATTTAGTGCAGGCAGTATCGAGGCGGTCTTACCGCGTGTCCAGCTCCAAGGACCCAGTAGAATCGCAGGTTCTGATACGACCTGACATACGCCTTGATGGGGCCCTTGCAGTGGCCGGAGGAATCGCAGTTACAAGGATGCCTCGGCAGGCTCAGGAAATTCTTCAGACCATCCCATCTGAAAAAAAAAACAGAATTAAGTCAAACATACAAGTTTGAATTGGACACAAAATAAGCAATTGAAAAAAACTTACTTAAGCCTTTTCACCCAGGCTTCTGCACCAATGGTTGAGCAGATAACATCCAGCTTCGGAACATAAAACAAAACATAATTTATTTAGTCATGCTCAGAAAATACGGACAAGTCTACTACAAGATTCAGTAAGAATACAAGCTTCACCGACAAAACCACGATGATGAACAGTCTTGGTGTAAGAAGCAGAGTCTGGTCTGATAGATACCTGGTCGGCTCGGCTAGATTTTCCATGTGGGGAGGTCGGGGACTAAAACTTTTGCATACAGGAAAGAGGAAAGACCACATTTTGGTCGAGGATACAGGATGGAAAAGAAAGGTTATTGAAGACAGGAAAAGAGAGCTTAATCAAGGCGTGTGCCCAGGCAGTTCCAACATTCACATTGACTTATTTTTTATCTCACCAAAGGCTTCTGCAAGCAGTTGAACTCTATATAATATGCCGACACTGCTGGGCTCAACACGATAATGAGAACAAGATGCATTGGCTCAACTCGGACAAGTTGACACTGCCAAAGAGGGAGGGGGGCTACAAGTCTTGTACGATTTCAACTTAGCGAAACTACCGAAACTCACTTGTGCTCAGTGCTGAAGTAAAGGAGGGAGCTGCTTCAAGAAATATTATGGGAGTAGATGTTCTGAGAAACAGAGTAATCAAAAGGGTTGGCAATGGCATGTAAATCAACATATGGCAGGGCCCATGGCTACCTTGGGATGGATGTCTGAATGTCTCTGTCTGGTCACACCAGCACCGGCAGTCACACCACGAGGTTACACGACCATCCAGATGGTGTCAGACCTGACTGATCCTAATACAGGTCAGTTGGACAAAGCACTAGTAAATGACATCTTTCGGCTGATAGATGCGAGAAGTATTCTGGCGCTACCGTTATACGAAGAATTCGACGATGAGTTGCCTGGCACTATGATAAAAAGGAATGTTCAGTGTTCGTTCGGTGCACAAGATGCAACACCAAATTCAGTCGATGGCAAATAGAGTGCAGACAGGGGAGGGCAGCATCTAGATCTAGGGGCGAGAGGGTCCAATTGGCAAAGCATATCTACATTGCCCTCCCAGGTCCAGCAATTTATGTGGCTAACAGCCTCCTACACAGACGGAGCATAAAAACAGGCATGATGTCGAAATCGACCCGATCTGCCCAACGTGCCAGCGACTGAACGAGGATGGGCACACCTGTTCCTGAAGTGCAAAACTGTAAAACCAATCTGGCGGGAGCTGAAGATAGAACAACATGTTGCGGTGAAAGAAAAGATAGAACAACATGGAGAAGCAGTAGGAGCATGCGCTGGGAATATTGCACATATACAAGACCCATTGCACGCCGAAGCTGAAGGTTTTCTCCGAAGTCTACGTGCAGCTCAGAGCTGGGGAATGACCTTTCCTTGAGAGAATAATGGAAACGATGGGTTTTGAGCAAAGATGGGTCCAGCTGATTATGGGTTGTGTGACAACAGTGAGATACCGATTCAAATTCAATGAAACAATGGCAGATGAATTGATTCGAGGTAGAAGCCTGTGACAGGGGAACCCCATCTGCCCCTGTCCCTTCTTATTTCACGCAGAGGCCTTCTCAAATTTGTTCAATATTGCTGAGCAGAATGGTCTTCTGGAAGGGATACAGGTGTGCCCAGCGCCAAGCTTTAAGAACCTTTTGCTTGCAGATGATTCGTTGATTCTGTAAAAGTGTCACATCATCTGAAGAATATCCTTAACTTTTTGGAAGTTTGCTCAGGGCAGACAACAGATACGGACAAGTCTGCTACAAGATTCAGCAAGAATACAGATGTCACTGACAAAACCATGATGATGAACAGTCCTGGTGTAAGAAGCAGAGTCTGGTCTGATAGATACCAGTGCGGCTAGGCCTACCTGTCAATGTGGGGAGGTCGGGGGCTAGAACTTTTGATACAGAAAAAGACTATCATTTTTGGTCCTAAAAAAAAAAAGACTATCATTTTGGCGGAGGATACATGATGGAAAAGAAAAAACCGTTATTGAAGACAGGAAAGGAGGTCCTATTCAAGGCGTGTGCCCAGGCAGTTCCAACATTCACCATGACTTATTTTAATCTCACCAAAGGCTTCTGCAAGCAGCTGACCTTTATATGATATGTCGATACTGGTGGGCTCAACACGATAATGAAAACAAGATGCACTGGCTCAACTGGGACAAGTTGACGCTTCCAACTTACAAAGGGTAGAGGTTGTTGACAAACAAATTATCATTGTGCGTTCAGGTCCTCAAAGCAAAGTCCTACCCAACTCTCATGTGCTCGGTGCTGAAGTAAAGACAGGCGATGCTTGGAGAAGTATTATGAGAGGAGTAGATGTTCTGAGAAGCAGAGTAATCAAAAGTGTTGGCAATGGCAGGCCCATGGCTACCTTGGGATGGATGTCAGTGGCTGGTCACACCGTAAGGTTACACGGTCATCCAGATGGTGTCAGACCTCATTGATCCTATTACAGCCAAATTCAGTCGATGCCAAACGGAATGCAGCCAGGGGAGGGCAGCATCTATGGGCGAGGGTTCAATTGGCAAAGCATATGGTGCCTACATTGCCCTCCCAAGCTCCAGCAATTTATGTGTCTAACAGACTCCTAGATAGATGGAGCATAAAGAGGCGTGGTGTCGACCTAGTCTGCCGAACATGCCGGCGACTGAACGAGGATGGACGCGCCTGTTCCTGAAGTGCAAAACTGCAAAACCCATCTGGTGGGAACTGAAGATAGAACCACATGGAAAAGCAGGATCTGGGTATATTGCACATATACAAGACTCTTGCACACCGAAGCTGAAGGTTGTCTCCGAAGTCTGTGTGCGGCTCAGAGCTGGGGAATGACGACAGTAACCGTAGAGATGGATTCTATTATTCTGAAGCCAGTGGTCCATCCCTCAATGGCGCCACATTCCGGGAGATTAAACTTTTGCTTCTTTCAACTCCATTTTTAGCATTGTTCATTGCACAAGGACTTGTAATAAATTACTCTAGCAGTGCATTGTGCGAGATTAGGCCATGTGTCCTCAGCCTTATTATGGCCGGCTGATGTGCCTGATTCTGTACACGATTCGGTCACCAGCGATTTTGCTGGCCGTACCGGTTACTGGAATAGTTGGTATTCCGGCTAAACAAAGATATACAACCTGACGTTCTCTAAGAATTCCAAGTAAATTTTTTTTTATACTGAAATTTTAAGTAAAAATCACTGATAATGTCACGAGAAATATTTTCTGCTCACCTGTCCGTTGTAAACAGTCACATCCACGCCATGTGATAGCAGCTCGTCAACCTGCATAATGGAATATATCAGACACCACAAATTACATGACAGTCAAAGAAATTAGATAATTTAGTCATGTTTATTTTTGCCTCATCGATTGCTGGCTTCATGAAGGTATTAGCCATAACTTTGTAGACCGGAATCGATGCCTGCTGCCAACTGCAGTTCAATGGAAATAAAATTAATTCAAGGAGGGCAGTTTTCTAGACAAGAGGATATATAGAAGGAGATGATGCTCACATAAGGTCCTTGGGAATGATCTTGAGCTTTCTTTTAATGACCCCGTTCATGATGTCGTCAATGGTGTTGGGGGCTGATTGAGCCAACAACGAGTTCATGCTGGACTCAAGCAACAAATTTTCCATATTCTGCAGAAAGAGCATACAGGTTTATCAAGTTGTTGTGAGTACTGTTAATACTTTATCATGAAATGAATTTGGTACTTAATAGCTGGAATCTGTACACTGCTCATGCAAAGTGGTGGGTACTGAACACTTACAACACTGTCACTTTCTGAGTCAATCAAATCAAGTAAGTCAATCCAAATTTTTCGCGCTGTGGCGAACTGTCCTAATGCCATCTCCTCTTTGGAGATTGAGGTAAATTAAAGGTTGTCAATTAGTACTTGTTGGCGGGGGCGACCGCGTTGTCATTCAACCTCGACACGTCGTGCAGCAACTGCGCGTACGAAAGCTGCATGGAACCAAACCACTGGTTGGGAACAGTTTTTTGCAAGGAATTGGAACTGCTTTGCAGAGGCTGCAAGAAACTAAAACAATTTTCTGACCGAAAAATCCTCCGGCGACACCCAGCTGTCCCCGAGCACAACACCGCCAAGGGTCAGCTCAAGGGTGCCAGCGTGGATGGCCCTTAACATGGAGACCCCAATTATAGCGGCGAGCTTGCCGCCATAAGACTCCCCAACGAGAAAGAGCGGGCTGCTCTGCAGGCTGGGTATCTTCTCGGTGAGAGCCCTGAGGAGCTCGATGGCATCTGCAGCCACCTGCGAGTCCGTCGTGGCGAGTACGCTCGAGTCCTCGACGTAGCTATACCCAACGCCCACGGGTAAGTCCTGCATGCAAACATAGTCATTACTTGCAACACAATGTCCTTGAATGGTATGTGATAAAGAAACATCTCAGATTTCACTGACCACGAATATTAGATCAGCCTTCTGCAGCCACGTTGAGTTGCGTGCCTTCAGGTTGGCGTCCAGCGGCCCAATCTCCAGGAAGTTGCCACGGCCGACACCCGACCCTCCCTGGAAGAACAGGATGCAGACAATATTATTTAATCTTTGACTTCAACCAAGGAAAAGAAATGAAGAGCTACTTGGCAGTCAGAGATGAATGTTTTTAACATATTTTTCTTCCTATGGAGAGTGAAACTTCCCGTGCGAATCAATTTTAACTTCCTATGGGGAGATGGCTCCCTGGTAGTTTACATTTCTGTTCATTTAATCTTTTTGAACTTGGATCTTGTAGTGATGCAGTTTCTATTAATGAAATCGTGGCGGTGTCTGATGCTTCCAATAAAAAAACTTAGCAGTAAGCGAAGGTTGGATACGTACCGGACCGCCCTGTCGCCAGAGGATAGTCGGCCATGGCTTCGCCGGGGATGAGACCCGTTGCGGGCTCTTGTAGAACCACCAAAACAGGTGTGCCTCTGTGATAAAGCTTAAAGTTAGATTCTTGAACTCAAAAAATGCATAAAAATGTCTTCGACGCAAGAAGAACGTTTTATTACATACTCTGTCGGACCTGCACGTAGCCCCAGTCCTCATTTCCAATGCCAGAGCTACTGGCGGCAGCTCCTTGCACACCATGAAGAAGACTGGACAGCACAACGAACAGAGCAGGGTGTCGCAAGTCCATCTGGAAGAAAATAGATAAGTCTTGTGGCACTATATGACGAAAAATATAAAGTTCAGTTTAATTGACACTTTCCTTCTTTTGGATTGTTTTTAAGCATAGCTGAAAAGGAGCAAGGAAATATAATTGCGTTACAATGCCTATGGTACCATACACTGCGGATGCAACACTAGTATGAAAAGCGCCCTCCTCATGAACAAATCCCTCACTATCAAACATGTCAAAATGCTCAGCACGTAGATTACTGTTAATTGCGAGAAAATAAATGTCAAAACTGTTCACTGTGTTTAGATCAAGAAAAAAATGTTCACTGTTATTAGATCAAGGAAATTGCTCACTATTTTGGAACACTTTCATTGTATTAGAAATTCCTTAGTGTGTTAGCTCAAGCAAAATTGCTCGGTGTCTTAGATCAAAGAAAATTGCTAACTATTTTTGGAACATTCACAATCACTGAGCATTGTATTAGACAGAAAGATAGCTCACGGGTATCTCACAAGTATACATGCTCACGGATCAAAACATCAATGCTCATACAAATTATGAACCATCAAAGCATCAACACTGAGCAAGGAAACATCATTATCTACAATTCCTAGTGTACCATCATCTAGGGGTGCAACACTGGTATGGGAAGAGATCTCATCATGAACATACCCCTCACTATCAAACATGTCAAAATGCTCAGCATGTAGATTACTGTTAAATGCGACAAAATAGAAGTCAAAACTGCTCACTGTGTTTAGATCAAGAAAAAATGTTCACTGTTATTAGATCAAGGAAATTGCTCACTGTTTTGGAACACTTCCATTGTATTCGAAATTGCTCACTGTTTCAGCTCAAGGAAAATTGCTCGGTGTCTTAGATCAAGGAACATTGCTAACTATTTTTGGAACATACACAAACACTGAGCATTGTGTTAGACACAAAAATAGCTCATGGGCATCTCACAAGTATACATGCTGAATGCTCATACAAATGATGAACCATCAAAGATCAAAGCATCACAACTGAGCAAGGAAACATCATCATCTACAATTCCTAGTGTACCATCATCTAGGGGTGCAACACTGGTATGGGAAGAGATCTCCTCATGAACATACCCCTCACTATCAAACATGTCAAAATTCTTAGTACGTAGATTACTGTGATATGTGAAAAATTTGATGTCAAAACTGCTCACTGTTTTTAGATCAGAAAATTTCTTCACTGATTTTAGATCAAGGAAAAGTGTTGCCCTATTCATCACTGTTTTCGATCAAGGAGAATTGCTCACTGATCTCGATCAAGGAGAATTGCTCACTGTTTTAGCTCAAGAAAAATTGATCACTGTTTTTAGATCAGAAAATTTCTTCACTGTTTTTAAATCAGAAAATTTCTTCACTGTTTTTACTTTTTAGATCAAGGAAAACCGCTGACTGTTTTGGAACAGAAAAACCCTATTCATCACTGTTTTAGATCAAAGAGAATTGCTCATTGATTTCGATCAAGGAGAATTGCTCACTGATTTCGATCAAGGAGAATTGCTCACTGCTTTAGCTCAAGAAAAATTCCTCACTGTTTTAGATCGACGAGAATTGCTCACTTTTGTGGAACACAAACAGACACACACAAACACACAAATCCTTGTACTAGACACAAAGATTTCTCACGGAACAAAACATCAATGCTCAAACAAATGTTGAAACCATCAAAGATCAAAGCATCACAACGATAAAAAAAATAATGCCAAAATTGCTCACGGGTGAAATTTCGACCTTTCGACGAGGGCGTCTGGTGATCGACAGGAGACGGAGTAGAGGGGGGCGCCGATCTGGTGGTGGCCGGAGGTAGGAGCGGTGGGAGGAGGAGGTGGGGCGCAGCGGGAGGCGCCGCGCAGTGCGAACCCCAAGCCCTAGCAATGGGGAATGGAGGAGGTAGCTCACGAGTCACGAAGGAATCAGCTCTTTTCAGCTGGGGGGCAGGCTCTCTTCTGCTCCCAGGACCCACTGCTCCAGGACCGGATGCCGTCCGTCCGTCTACTCCGGTCTCCCGGTAGAAAGTCCGGCCGCTGTTTCCGCCTGTGGTTCTTTACTCCTGCCATGAATTTGTAGCGGGAGCAAGCACTAGTCTGATGCTAACCTTAATTAGTACTGAACCAATCAGCAAAGATCCAGGCCTAACCTCTGCACAACGGCCCAAACACAAACTCGTTAGCCATCGAGATTTCCTTTTCTAACTATAAGGGCATCAAGGCCCCAACGGGGTTCCCCCATACATCGTTATTTTTTTCTAGAAAATGTATACGTCGTTTGTAGCGAGCGTTAGCCCGCTGCGCCCCAAGGGGTAATATATGGGCCGGCATCTGGCCCGACTCATAATCAGGTAAAGTTTTATTTTCTAATCAGTTCAATATAATTAAAAAACTCATGTGTTCTAAAAGATAAAGAGTAGCACATATATATAAAAATTCATTTAATTCCAAAAAAATTCATGGAACTACAAAAAAAAGCCTATCTAACTTTCATAGATATTCTTGGACGTGAAAAAAGTTCAGATATAACAAACAGAAAAAATGTTCAGATATAGCAAAAAAGAAGCGTTCGTACAGGACAAAAAGTTAGTTCTGTATAATAATTTTCATATTTCAAAAAATAATATTCTCATGTTCCAAATAATTCTTCGTCTGTCTAATAAAATCTTTCAAAATAAATTTTTATGAGAAAATAGAAAATGTTCATCTCTCTCAGGAAACCGTTGTGTGTTTAAAAATAATATGTTGATAAATTTATCCAAAAATGGAATAGAAACATAAAATGAAGAAAATAAGAAGATAAAAGGAAACAATAATAAAATGGAAACAAGAAACAATAAATAAAACAACACAACAAAAGAACACAAGAAAGAAATAGGAAAAAAGTAATAAAAGGAAAAAGGCTCAATTATTCTAACCTTATTACTAGTTGAATGCTCGTGCATTAACTCTGTACCTTAAGATTTTTCGCCATCGCACATTAGGATGATAAAATACTTGTAGGGTATCTTTGGTTCAAATGATTTTTGAAAGAATATTGGATTTCCACCCGTAGGAATTTTTTCTACAGAGTTCATTTGGTTTAAAGGATTGAATGCTCAAAATTTCCTATAGATTGCTTTCGTACACACAATCGCATAGAATTTCTAGTAAGAGGTGAGACCGTTTGGAAAAATTCTTATGTCTATGACAACTATGACATGCACTCAATCCCTATACCAAATTCAAGCGTTTTCCCGACGTTGCAACCAAATAACACTTGTTACTGTTTCCTTCATTTTGATTCCTATAGGATTTAAAGTGTCATGACATCCTATTTCTGTAATATTCATATTCCTGCGTTTCTCAAATCCCGCGAACCAAAAAGGCCTATGTAGTGATTCTTTTTAGGAAACACATGTCAGGACTTGTTGGAATGCCCAGTTGGTTTTTACGTGACCAAAACTATAAACTGGAATTCTAGCTAGGTTGTGCTATTGCACGTGCGCTCAGCAGTGCGGCGTTATTGCTTTTGCGCGCCTCTGACATTTATCTTTCACTCTTATCAAACTTATGTGTCAAGTCAGACTTGTCAATGTGTCGTCCGTTGCATGCTATTTTGTGAGTTGAATTTTTTTTTTTTTTGAACCGAGGCAAAAGACTTGCCATTTTCAATAATTAAGAAGAAGTGGACTTGGCCAGTTAATTAGCGGGAAACCGCCTAAAACCGAGTTGAATTTTCTTTGGTCATGTCAACTGGCTATGGTCAGATGCTGGTCAGATGCCATAGACAATACATGTTAAGTGTCGTTATGTTAGTTTATATCACATTTTTGTTGTTATACTTTGCTGAGAAACTGCGGAGCATAGGGGAAATGCTTCACAAATTTCTATAGAAAATAAGTTGTTGTCTATGTTCTGTTCAAAACTTTCTGTCTCTACCGCTAGGTTGCTATTTTTTCTAATAATTTGTCGTTGAGTTGCTGCGAGATGCCAAAGTGTCGAGAGAAACTATCCCAAAAAGAGTGTGCTCAAGGAGAGTGGCGATATGTAGCTCGGGCTATATGTAGCCATTTATTTTTTAAATTTTGGAAATCATATTCTAGAGTTTCAAAAAATCTGAAAAAAATCCTGCACATATACTATGTTGTCTTCTACCGACATGTAAAATTACAAAAATAAATATGTTGTATTTCGTGCTGCGCAAAAATGATAAAATCTGAATCTGAAGGTAGTGCCAAATTTGAACTCTTCAAAACCTGTCAGATTTTGTTATTTTTGCGTAGCTCAAAATATGATATATTTTGAGTTGATATTTTGCAAGTTAGTAGAATGCACTATTGTCTATGTCCGAGATTTTTTTCAGAATTTTTTGAAACTTTAAATTATGATTTTGGATTTTGGCAAAATAAAGTGCTACATATAGCTCGGCCTCCGTTTTGAGTTTCCCGTGCTCAAGCCTCAAGGCCCAACCCAGCCAAAGTAGCACTGGGTACTGGGTAGGCGACCAGGCAGGGGTTCAACCAACGGGGTCGGATGATACCGGGTCTAAATCAACTAGATGATACATTGATACCCCCGCGCATGAAGTTTTTAGCAAAAAATAATTAGATGAATTTAGTACATGAAAAGGAAATCCTAACGTACAAAGCAGAGGCTCGTACTGAATCTATACCTCTTATAAAGCAAAACCACACTAAGTCTCATATATGATTTTTTATCTCTACATGCAGCATAGCCACATCATCAAGTAATCATAACCATACAATTTTCATCTTCATCCGTCCATTTTTGCTGTCCTGACTTTTGGTGCATGCAATCCATATAAAACTGTCATGTACATTCTCAGAAAAAACTAGCACTGCATATATATTTATTCCACAGACCCACCTTCCCATCTTTCTCCTCATCTCCCATCAACCGAGCAGCACCATCAGACTTTTCCTCTTCATCTACTACATCAACCAATGATTCTTGGCCTTTTGTAACCTGCGGACTCACCATTTAATCAGCACGAATGCTAAATTTAAATCAAATACGGTGTCTGCCTAGAGTTCTTCTTTAGCACATTACCATCTCCCTTTGCTACGTAGATCCTTGAAGCCCTACTCCGGCAAGTCGCCTGACCTTGGAGGCACACCATGCGATGACAGGAGCCATGCACCACACTCCAGTACATAACGATTTCAAATCTCTGTTTGCTTTCAGTATGATTACTCTTATTTTGTTGCCATGATTTCGACCATTTTATTGTTTGTGCATATTTTCAGAGCCTAGAGATCACGTGTTGGCACCACTGTGGCTATTTTGTCCATGTACCGCTAATTGGTCTTAAGGGAACTCAAACAGAACTCAGCTATGGCTATTTTCTCTTAATTTGGACTACTAATTGGTGTTCAGACTAAATGAAATTCATACTAGAACTCAGTTATGGATATAGCAATTATATCGCTGTCTACTAATTGGTTTTCAGAAGACAACTCATACGAAAGTAAATTCAAGGTGTCCAGGTAGACCTCTGCTGGGCTCTTCTTAATATAATACTGTAATTAAATTCAAAGTCTCTAGGACGCGAATTTAGGTTACTATTTATACTTGAGAATCAGGCATTCCTCATACTCATGTAATTTATTTTGAAGACCAGGCTTGGCTATTAACTAAGATAAAAATCATGATTCTCATGCTTAAAACGATGTGTGCTGATGTAGAGGCGAGAAGAGAAATTCTCTCCCAAACAATTTAGAAAAAGAAATAACCTTTGCGTCATCCAGATCGGGCGACTCGGGGGGAACCTACCGCTCCAGCCGCTGGCCACCCATCCCCAACCTCCCTCTCCCCGCCGCCGCCGGAGGAGGTCATCCGACGACGGACGGCAGCGGCGGGTCGCCTTGCCCGTTTTTCTTTCGAATAAGCCTGGTAGTCATTCACCCAACACACCGTCTTCAATCTGATCTGACTTGTACTCCGGCCGGCGGCCGTCAAGGAACATGTCCGCGCGGTATGATCGCCTAGAGCCCCCTTGCACGTGCATGGAGCCAGATGTAATTGTTGGTGGCCTGCTTACTTGCGTCCGGCTCCGTGTTCATATTGGAATGCCGACGACTCGCCAGATCGAAAGGCCACGACGCAAGAACGCAGCGGCCAGGTCGTGAGGTCGGAGCGACAAGACGGCGGCGGATGGACCATTATTTTTTCACCCTGTACTATTGTTGCACGTAGTAGTAGTAATAACTAGCGGCATTTTTTACTTCTTAGTCTTGGGATGGATTGCCTGTGGCAAGATGGTTAGGTGGATGGTTGTACCCCCAGCCCACCAGAGTTCAAACCCCAGGTTTGACGTTGGTATTTTTCATTTAGGCGGAATTTTCTTCAGTGGGAGGCGACGTTCCCGTATCCGCCGGCTCAGTCTCTCCGAGGTGCTCATAGGGGTAGGGTGTACGTGTGTGCGTTCATAGGGGTGAGCGTATACGCGTGTATGTGAACGTCTGCGTTGTACTGTGTTTCGCAAAAAAAAAGTCTTGGGATGGATTTGAGAACAAGAGATCACATTAGGAAGATAGATGAGGAAGATGACGATATGATGCTTTTCCTTTTACCCACACCACATGTTTTTCAATCTATGGACTACTATTATTGTCTTCACTTCTATCCTACACTAGTTGAATGCCCGCGCCGTTGCCACGACTCTCAAATTTATTTCCTATATTCATGTGAACATAATGCACATGAAAATTGTGATATCACTTGAGAACAGATAGAAGCTGCTCAATCCAGTAACATTCGTCAAGCAAATTGAATGAAAAGAAAAACGAAGTACATAACATTATAGATATGTAGTAAGCCCGATTCACTAAATGATCTTACACATGATCAGGCATGTTCTCTGGCTAAATATTAGCTACCAGTATTCATATCCTTAAGTCAAACCTCGTTCACCTTGCCCTCCTTCAGTACGTACACACACAAATAGAAACTCCAACAAATGTTAACCCAACAAATTTCAGAAACCTCAGTGAACCATTTGTAGAACTGGGCACCCATTGCCATATATGTGGTTACCGAACATAATCACCCTGAGACCTATGGGATGAGATTATATGGAGGACTAAGAATTGATGAAATAATTTATCTACATAGCTGAATATGTATTACTCACGGAAAACAACAGTTTTGCTGAAGTTGGTTCCATTCTTTTACCGAAAACAGCAATCCTTTTGACACCATTGCATTATTCAGTAGAATTTGCACACAAATAAACAGACTCTCTCAAAGATTATTATTTTTAGACAATTCCACTTCATATAAAACTTTGCCAATTGTAATGCTCAATGCTGGCTTAAAAGCACATAGTAACTTGAGCTTTACAAACAAAGGCAGGTAGGAGCATTAGGTAATTAAGATACAAGCAATTTAGCAATCTACAAACCATAACAGTGAGAGCTCGTGTGTGTTTTGCGGGTAGTGAGAGCTCGTGTTGGCAGTTCAGCAATCATAGAATCAAAACAGCCAGAGCTCACATAGGCAGTTCAACAATCCACGAACCAGAATGATGAGAGTTCAGGCGGTCAATTCAACAATTAATCCACGAGTAAAAAGGGCCAGAGCACACGTTGCTGAGAGCAGCACAAGTGTTCCATTCTTCAGCATTTCCTCGTCCTCTGCAGCATAGTCATCGGACATGTGTGTCAAGGATCTCCAAAATTCCAAACACAGACAGTTAACACACTGCTGAACACACGTGCAGATAGATGACAATTACCGAAAAAGCAATTCTGGCGGCGCCGGTGTTTACCGGTGTCCCAGGAACCAATCAGATCAGGCCACATGCAGTTGTATGCTTATACGCGGACCCGTATCTGGATGTATAGTTCATTTGCTGCCTCTCGTATGTCTCAGCCGGCCCCCCACGTGATTCGGCAAGGCGCAGAAGCCATCCATACTCTCTACTCTCTCTATTCAGTTATTACGCAGAGTCCACCCGAGCTAGCTAGCTCGATACGATCGATGGATCGATCCATCCATCAGCTAGCTAGCTGCGGCTGCAAATTTCACGTTCGTTTTTTCAAAATAGTTTCAGTTAGTATTTTCAAAATATTTCCAATACTAGTATATTTTTTTCTTCTTCATAATTTCAGTTCATACTAGATATTTGTCTAGTATGGATTCCATAACATCTTGATATCAAAATAATGACATATTTTACATACATTTACCGAATTTGTGTCATACCCAATATGATCCAGCTAGGTTTCAGAAATCAGTTATTTTGATTATGGATACCAGTACTATATCAACTAAATCTGTGTCATACCAGATATGATCTAGTTATGTTTTAAAAATCAACTAATTTTGATTATCATACCAACCTTATATCAACAATCTACGGCATATTTATGATTCATACATATGTATCTTATTTTTTTCCAAATAGTTTCAGTTTGTTTCATTAAAAGTTTCATGTTGGTACGAAACAAATATGACATATGTTACATGCAGTAACGAAATTCGTGTCATACAGAAAATGAGCCAATTCCGTTTTACAAATCAATTTTTCTACCAGAGATACCAGTATTGTATCAACAAATTATGTCAAATACTATTGAAATTTTATACATACTTTTCACGACCCATTTTTTTTATGGAACCAAATTGGTACCAATCATATATGACCGATATTTTATTAGTATTTGAGAAGTGTATGATATATCACAATTCTCATGAACATTTCAAACTGATTTCACAATCATTTTCACTCCACCACAAATGTTTCAGATTATTTTAATACAATTCGTTTCAAATATTAGAGCAAACGAAAAAAAAGAGTAGATTTCAGATGGATTAAAATCACCACCAAAATCATTTCTCAAGATAGAGATTTTTTCTTGATGGATTTTAAGAAGGATTTCTCAACCTGGCATTACAAAGAAAAAGTATCTCGAAAATTAAAGTAAATTGGTGAATTGCATGCACTAGCACGGAATAGCAGACTAAAAGTCAGATCGAACCAAAAATAGCCACCACAAAAATCATACTCCAGATCTACATCCTCACCAGATTAAAATACAACAATCCCTTAACGAGAAAATGAATCCCAAACCGATCCTGCACATGAACATTGTGACGGCCCAGCTTCATCTTCCTCCGGTAGCTCTCGTCAAGGAAGCAAGGGGCTGCGCTAAAATAAGTAAGCTCGAGTGCGACCTTGGCTCGTGCACGGCGCCGCTTCTGGTAGCAGCCTCGCCTTTGTTCCAGAAGGCTTTCCGCCACAGCTCGAACCACTGTAGTTCCGGCCACTAGCTCGTCGTCTCGCGGCAGGTCTCGCTCCTTTCTCGAATCGCCGCCGCCGCTTTTTTCTGGATCGAGATTGAGAGAGAAAAGAGAGAGAAGGAAAGAGAGTCCTGCACGGATGGGTGACCTGATGATATTAACTATAGGAGTGGGCCAGGCAAGTATTTCTACGTATCCACTGCAGCTTCGCGAAAAAGTACGAAACAAGAAAGCAAAATACGCCGTTCCCCAGCACGAATCGCGAGCACCAACGAGTGGTTAAAACCTGACCGGTAACCCGCGGCGACGCTAGAAAAATCGCGTTGTGACAATTACCCATCCACCACTCTAAACACTGCTTTTCCGTACCACGCCTTCGCCATAGCCTGCAGCAATCAAATCTAAAATGAAATCACTGGACACTAGCACCCAGGATTTTTTATATAGTAGAAACCCACCCGCGTGAGAATTCCCGAAAACTGCCCCCGATGGGGGATCGCACTCGGGTCAGACCATTGGGCCACTGCAATCAAATCACACCCGAACGAGAATCAGGCCACGAAAAAAGGGTACGGGCACTCATGGTAAAAAAGCACGCAGGCTTTCGGATCAGGGGCGCGGTCAGACACCAACCTTGGCGAAGCCCTCACCGCACCGGTCTACGCGTCGACCTTCAGCAGTAGCGGATGGTTTAGGGCTTTGGGCAGCGCGCTTCCGCCGTATCAAAACAAGACGACGAGGATTAGCAGGCCGACCAAAAGAGGGTCGCGGCGGTGGCGTGGGTCGCCACTCGCGGCGGAGGCGACCTCCGGAGAGACGATCGGAAGAGGTGGAGAAGGAGCGCGCACGGCCGCACGCCGTCAGCCGACGCTGTCCCCTGCGGCGCGTCGCGCCCGGCATGGGTTTGCTCCTCCTCTCTTTCTGTTCGATGGGGATTTCTGACGAGACGAAAACGGCTGGATGTATCGTGGGAGTCGTGGACTCGTGGGCTCTGGGCTTCGAATGGGACGGTTGGAGGAGACCGTGTGTGGGCCATTTTTTTTTCCAGCGGCTGCGTGGTTTAGCGGGATCGCTCTTAGTCTCGTCTCTCGTGCGGCCAGGACGTACCACCATCACCACCGACTCCGCTTTAGTATACTGTAGTAGAGATATGCTTTACATGAATGTCGTTTTTCATCTAGAGATTTCAAGTGCTATTTCTTAGACCTCCTTATCTTCTAGAGCATGTAAAATTATCTTGTATTGTGTATCTTTGCAGGATTTCCCTCTGTTGGTCCTGTTGGGACGGAGTGTGCTCACCTTTGCCACATGTCGAAACTGTTTCAGAGTTTGGCATCTTAGTTATCTAGTGAACGGTTCTATCTATTTAGCACAACAATTTTATTCAAATTTCTCTAGCTTGTTGCGTTCTAATCCTGATATGAATGCTTGACTGAATCAGTTGTACTCCTACACAGGTTGTGGAAGCTACCTGATTATTATTTGGATTCAAATTTGCTATTTTTTGGTTGTCTGTATGTATCTGTGCTTGTACTGCTGCTATTTTAGAGAAATGATTGTACACAGCATGTGATTTCCGTGTGTGCCATCCGGGATTAACCGAACGGGCAACAACTGCAGGGAAAAACAGGAAAACGGGCAGTGGGAATTGGCATGACGTGTGGGGTTCACCCAATCCCTGCGTGGTTACATCCACTAGGGGATATAGTCCCCAACAACAGAACAAAGCCTTAGTGTTTGAATAGGATGAACTCACACCGGTCACCACATTTATGCTTGACTATAAATATATTTGGGTTTTTTATGTTCATGCCCCTGGTTTCTTAGTCTACTCTGTTTTCCCCATGCTCTGTTTTTTTTTCTCATTCGTGAAGGATTCTGGGGGGCTTTTTTAGGGGCTTATCTGAGCATTCGTGAAGGGGTTTTTTTCCGAGCCTGGGGAAAAGTGAGCAAATATTTCACGAATGGGGAAAACTGAGTACAGCGAAAAAAAAAACAGAGCATGGGAAAAACTGAGTAGAATAAGAAACCAAGGGCATGAACATAAAAAAACCCATATCTTGGTTTACGTGGACAAAGAGCGGACTTTCCAGTGGTTCTTGGGCATCATTATCTAAGCAAGATGAATCCATTCTATGTTTTCTTAATCCTGCACCTGAAACCATATCGCGGGTTTTTTTCATCAGCACTTGTTCCACCGACAGGTGTACTGTACTAAACTGACCATTTCAAATTCTCAATGCATCAAGTCAAGCGGGATTTCTTGAATAACAACTTCCGCAATACCATTTACTCTTGATTCATTCTGCGGGGTTGGATGTTCTGAGTGTTGGGAAAACTGGGCTGACCAATTAACCCTTAATGGAGATTAGCACACTCTTAACGTGATCTGAAAATTCGCAGCGGAATAAAAGTAAACTTCAGCACCACTGATGTACTAACTCACAGATCGTTGCTCGTGTCGGACGAAAACATGCATCAAACATATATGGAGCAGACAGGACACTTCTAGCTCGCTCACAGGGGTAGACAGTGTCTGTCCTCAAGAGAGAAGCTCGCACTCAACCATAGACAGTGTCTATGGTGGGTAGAGAACTCTCAGAACAACAGCAGAAATCAACACACAGGAACACCAATCCTTTTTACGTGGAAAACCTCTCAAGGTGAGAGGAAAAACCACGGGCCGAAGCCACCCAAATCTTCTTCCACTATATCAGAGCGGGATACAACAGGTTCTTCCCTAGAGAGCACTAGGGGATCTCTTACAACAAGATTTGGGGCACAAGATTTAGGGATTGGAACAATCTCACCAAAAATGGTGGAATCACAGCTTGAAGGAGACAAGGTAGTGGATCTGGACGTCACAACCTTGTGGGCACGGCCCGTGCTTGATCTCAAGCCTCTTTCTTCAACTTCTTCCTCTTCCCTTCTCTCTTGGTTTTCTTCTCCAATGGAGGCTATCCTGGATTTTTGTCACTCCTCTTGGTGGAGGCTGGTTGGGAGGGTTAACATCCCCCATCCATCTTGCACAATGCCCAAAATGACCCTTGTGGTCATAACCCTAATGGGTCATGGGATTCTGCATGTGTTTGGGCCGCCTGAAAGGATTCAAATGGTCATCTCCTCACAGCCCACATGAGGAGGATACCCAACACTGAGGTACCAACACTGAGGTACCATCATGAGGTCGTAGTCTGACCTGTTGATGCTCGGTTTACTTGTTTGGTTTAAAACAGTTGCTTGATTATATCTATATTTTTCTGCAATTTATTTCTGGTACTATGCACATTATTTACGGTCTCCTTTTCTTTATATACAAGCCGTTTGTGATTTGAGGAAACAAGCAATCAACTCTATGATACTCTTGCACAGCTGTGGAAAAGATGGTTAGTAAATGATACATAACTTGGCTGAAGAGGGTATAAATGTTGCAGACATAAACTTTTATTGATTCGTTATTGAAGTTACAACTCAATTGGTGGGTTACAAATTAATGGCAAGAGATAAAGTATGTGGTCGATATGATCCTCCTCTCACACGAGACTGATTATACGGTCTGACTTTGTGAGAACAAAATATTTTAGTACTAGCAGTATAGCTCCAACGCCTCATCGTTCCTTTCCTTCTAGCTAGTTGCTTCGGCTGTATGTCACATGTACATGGATCAAGAGTTGACTGTTGACGTACCTCCCAAAATTTGATGTAATATCCTTAATTTGCCTTAAATTTGGAAGGTATTTTTCCTTTCGAACTCCAACTTGGAAGATCTTGAATTGTGCTAGAAACTTTCATGTGTACTTATGTTCATTGTTGTCCATTAATTGCGGGTTCATGTCAGTTACTGGGTGGCTAGCTGGAACATTTGTGGCATGATGTTTTACTACCAGCGCAAACCAGTTCGCCTGTCAGAAAACTGTGGCAAAGATCTTTGATGCATGGAGCTAGCTAGGCAGAGTTGCCATCATAATGGTCAACTTCCACCTTGTATATTTTCAAAGCAAACCAAACGATCACAGGTTTGCACAAGGGCATTCTAACACAGTGGCTTAGAGGTCAAGCATGCTCATAGCCATAGGACCATGAACATAGCAACATTCTATTTTTCAAGGAACTTCTTGCAGCGTCTTAATTCTGAAATTTAGAACAAATGGCATATAAAGCGGTCCAGTACAAAAAATGACAGATCAACTAATTCTTAAATTTAGAAGAGTGGTCAAGCAACAAAATGAGAGATCTGTTATTTTTTTGTACAATTTCTGATGGCACACAACAGAAATCGGCAACACAACATGATACAGACGTTATTTCAATACATATATGTACACACTGGGAATTACTCCGTCTGTTAACTAATAATAAAAGA
This sequence comes from Poa pratensis, assembly GCA_947311845.1. Taxonomy (NCBI): domain Eukaryota; kingdom Viridiplantae; phylum Streptophyta; class Magnoliopsida; order Poales; family Poaceae; genus Poa; species Poa pratensis. The sequence goes on from CAMZMU010000117.1 coordinate 14,481,792, forward strand.
CGTTCTAGGATTTTTCAGAACAGCCCCCAAAACGTGTGAACAGACATATTACCCCTGACCGGTTCAAATTTTGAATCAGAACGCGATAGCATATAGCGCCTCGCCCAGCTTTTTCCTCCCCATCTTCTTACTGCCGCTGCCCAGGTGCTCCTCGCACATCTTATTCGTCGCCACCTAGGTGCTCCTTGCTCCTCTTCTTCCTTGCCGCCCCAGGCGCATCTTCCATTTTATGATGGTGGACCATGACAGATGCACATCTCGGAATTTGGAAACTGCAGTACACACCTTCCAGAAACATAGAACTTGTGTGCTGCTATGTATTTTGTACTATATGAATGCCTTGTTGCAAGCTTGTCTGTATAAAGAGATGAGAGTCATGTTAATGAGGACAGAGAATAGATGCACATGAGCCTTTTGTCAGCTAGATGGTTGCACTTTTGGACATGAGATAATACTACACATGATGACATGACTGTTATTTTCAGAAAATTATTGTCCTCCCAGTACCACAGATTAGATTAATTTGTCCATTATTTCAGAGAAGCACATGTACTGCAGTAGTATGTCTCCATGTTTAGGTAGGAGAACTAGAACATAGGAAACCAGGTTAGGCATAAAAGAGTTAAGCGAGCTCGGCTGATGTTTGAAATTTGGTTATTACATTTTTGTTTTGAGTACTAGTTGCATATGCCTATAAATTTAGAGCCTACTGCACATCTCAAGTACTACCGACGCTTTCAGGATTCGATTCTGGATCGTGGAGGGTATAGGTCAACGCTGGCATTTGTGGCATTGTGGGATGAAACACATAAATCGGAATACCTGCTCCTTTTCACATAAATCGGACTAGCTGCTCTTTTTCACATAAATCGACTAGCTGCTCCTTACTTTACAAACCTGTTGTCACACCACTAGTTTGTTATACCACCATTTGTTACTTTTCTTCTTACAGTTACAGACTAGTGCGTGGCTATGATTTCTAAGAACTTCACTGGCGAGATTATTTTGGGTTTCAGCCTGAACCTAGTTGAGTTATATTCGTACAGTCAAACTATGTCTAGCTAAAGGTACTTTCGATTGTACTAGTTCGTAGTCAACAAGTTTTGACAGCTAGGTATCAGAAATAACATATACTATATGTGTACTGTGAGGGGAACTAACACGAACAAGAAGAACAGCAAGCTCACCGCAACAGTACAAGTTTCTGAGATCTCTACCGTCCATGAGAGAGGCGTGGTGGATCTGGTAGGGGACGAGATGGAGCTCCACGGCGCAGCGGCTGGTGGGAGGCGAGGTTGGTGAGACCGGAAACCCTATTTATCGCCTTTTGCGAGTCGGAACTACGACTCGCCTGCAGGGATTCGCCAGGTGGGCCGGCCCATTATTAGCAGAGCGATGTAATAAAAGAATCGGGCAAACGGAGTAGCTGGGATTCGAACTCGCTATCACCACGGACGTGTTTCAAGTGCAGAACCACCAGGCCAACGTCGCGCTTGTGTTTACTTTCCTTTATTCCTCTTTTTATTCTTTCGTGTTTCTGATTCTTTTTTCTTTTCCCTTTTTTTCCGTTTTCTTTTTCTTTTCCATTTTCTTTTTATTTTTTGTTTTCCTTTCCCCTTTTATTTTTTATGTTTTCTTTTCCGTTTTCTTTTTCTGTTTTCATTTTCCGTTTTCTTTTTCTTTTCTGTTTTTATTTTCTTTTCCTATTTTGTTTTTTATGTTTTCTTTTCTGTTTTCTTTTTCGGTTTTACTTTTTGTTTTCTGTTTTTGTTTCACTTTTTCTTTTTTCTTTTTATGTTTTATTTTTCGCTTATTTTTTTAAATGGTTCATATTTTCAAAAATAATTATTTTTAAAAATGGTTTCAATTTTCGAAAATGGTTCTTTTTTGAAAATGATTTCTTTTTGAAAATGGTTCCGAACCGAAAAAATGGTTCTGAACAGAAAAAATGGTTTTGATTTTTGAAAATGGTTCCGAATGAAAAAAAGGTTCCGATTTTTAAAAATGGTTTTGATTTTTTGAAATTAATGGTTCCGACTTTTGAAATGGTTCCAATTTTTGAAAATGGTTCCGAATAAAAAAATGGTTCCAATTTTTAAAAATGGTTCTGATTTTTTGAAAATGGTTCCGATTTTTGAAAATGGTTCCGAATGAAAAAAATGGTTCCAGTTTTTAAAAATGGTTATGATTTTTTGAAAATGGTTCCGACTTTTGAAATGGTTCCGATTTTTGAAAATGGTTCTGAATGAAAAAAATGGTTCCGATTTTTAAAAATGGTTCCAAACCGGAAAAATGGTTCAGATTTTTTAAAGTAGTTTCGAATGAAAAAAATGGTTCCGATTTTCAAAAATGGTTCCTTTTCGAAAATGGTTCCAAACCGGAAAAATGGTTCCGATTTTTTAACATGGTTCCGAATGAAAAAAATGGTTCCGATTTTTTAAAATGGTTCCGAATGAAAAAAATGGTTCCTTTTTGAAAATGGTTCCGAACCAAAAAAAATGGTTCCGAATGAAAAAAATGGTTCCAAAAAATACCGGGCATCCAAGCGCGGCCTTGGATGTGTTGTAAAACAGTTTCTTCACCACTCCCCTAGGTCACTGGCTCTCGATCGCTGGTACGCGTTTGGTGGTGGGGATTGTTTTCGCTTCGTTGGGTTGCTTGGGCTAGCTGTAGGGTTTTTGCATGGTTGTTCTTAATCAACCATGGGTTGTGTGATTTTCGGCCTAGTTCTCCTTATAAAACCTCTCCGTAATGAAATCTCAGGAGCTCCTTGTCCTCTTGATGAGGTTTCGTCAAAACAATGAGGCAATGTGGTGGGCCCTCACCGCTAATTGTCTCAGTCGATTGAGTATTAAATAATTTTGGATTAATTCTGGACATATCTTAATAATTATTCAGCGCGACGTATTTGTTCATCTCATCTAGTGCAAAAAATATATGTAAATACTTGTTCCCAATGTTAACAAAAATGTGATATCACATTCTGCTTCATCTCGGTATTGCGACCCAGCCAAATACGCCATTTGAAGTGAAGCAGACCATCAACGACTTCAAAGTAAGGGGATATGTAGGGTCCGCTACCACTTCTAACAGTAGTTTCTATGCATGAGAACCATGACCGTACCTTGAGTGTATATCACTGAGCCACGTAGGTTGATGGAGAGAAATTCTACATAACGTGTCATCATCAACCTGTCCATATCCCCAAAGCTCGCTTCCGTCTGCAGAGGCAGTAGCAGCCACCGCCTTCTCACCATTGAGAACGAGGCACATCGCGAGGATGGAAGCGTACGATCGGTACATTTGGGCAAGATATGATATCCTTTCTAGATATCATGATCAAATATGGTCAAACTCAAGTGACAGAGCTTAATTAGTACATGCTTTGGGGGAAGGGGGGCAAATGCCCCCCCTCCCCCAAAGCGGTTTCGGCTCTCCGGCACCAAAGTAAACTGTTTTATTGTGGTGCCAATGGAGTTTGGTAACTTATTTCGACAAAGTTGTCTCTATGATGCCTACATGATTCCAAAAAGACATGTTTCCCGTATTAGACCCTAGCGGCCCTTTCCCTCACTGCCGGAGGGGAAAGCTTATGGCGGATTGTGTGAAGGAGAGGAAACAGTGGTTTAGGCGCGCCATCTTGATACAAACTAGAAAATACCCCGCGCGTTGTTGCGGAATTTGTAATAATTATTATTGTTTTGTGATCAAATATCAGTAGGTTTAGTCAAGAGAAAGTACAAAAATGAATCAAATAAAGTGGATGAAAAAAGAATATCCATTTAACTAATTCTGGGTATCAGACAGTGTAAATGATAGATTTGTTACAACCATCAAATGGAAATAACTTGTTGAAAAAAGTTTAGTATTGGTGATAAATCATACCAAGAGGCAAGAGATCCATCATGAATGACCTCCGATGCACTCCCTTCAATTCGGTATTGATGGAGACTACCATGAGAGAAATGAAGGGACATACATTAATTCCGTTATACTTTGCTCAGTCTAGATGAATATGCATTTGAAAATATAATACTTCCATGATACTACTATGGGTCATAGTTAGTGGCACTTGTATCGGCAATCGGCAGGTAGAAACATGATCCTCTCGATGGACTGTAATAAGAATGGATATTGCAAAAATTCACTTTGGCTCTCTCGGGTGCCTATTCTCATGTTATTTTTTCAGAATTAAATAAATTTGATAACACTTTAAAAATATCTGAAATAAATTGGCTACAAACATATACAAGTTTTGAACATCCGTGCAAACTTTCGGAAGGAAATGACACTTCCTGTATAAAAAAATGAAAATCAGAATGGCACCAGAAAAACGCGTAGACAGGCCCCGGCCCAAAAAGCCCCCCACCAGCCCACATCGCGCCTCACCTGCTCGCTGTCGCTTGTAACATCCCAAATTTTGGAACTAAGAAAAAACTTTGTTTTACCACACCCAAAATTCAGAACCAACAAAAACTTTTTGAAATGTTTTCACTAATGGTTGTGGATTCCTTCCCATTGCTATGTTTGACCTTGTGTGACTGGATGTTGAAGTTGTTTGACCATTAAATATTAAACTGAGAACCCAACCAATATAAAAATATATTTAACTTTGTGATCATGTCATGACAAGAAAAATACTCCATGTATCTTTTCCATTCTTATTTTGGCCAACTCCATTTCAATGATACTTGGTTTGTCAACAACCAAAATCAATACCCATTATTTGAGAAAGTAAAAGTATTTCCAAAACTATGTGTTCCCAAAATATGGAGATCTATATGCTATCTCCTATCTATCTTTTAACCTTGATCTTTTGCATGTGTATGCAACTCCCATTTTATAAACTCTTATTTACACTCCATTTGAAAATAACACTAGTGGGAAATATATTACCCCACATATTTCCTTTCTCAAATCTTTTTGAAAACTATTAAGTTATGAGTGGAGATATTTCCTAAACATCATCTTGTCATAATTGGGTGTGGTCACTATTTCACAATATAGTAATATTAATTATGGAAATGGTGGCATGATTAATTCTTGTGGTTTGATTTGTGTGATCTTGATTGTGATGTTGATCTGGTTGTGATTGTTTGCTTGTTGGACTTATGGTTGAAATGATTGTTAATTCTTGTTTTATTGTTTGCTTGGGTGAATAATTACACCCATGTACTTGAGTGTTAAGTTGAAAACCCACTGATCACAAATGTGGAATGTGGCTTGAAAACAAAACAAGACCTCTATGATTACTCACCACCCTCAAAATAAATTCTTGATTAAAAGAAATGATCTTATCTAATTTCCCTCTCTACCTATTTCTCTATTTTGTTGTAACAATTATTTTATCTTATAAAACCCAGGAATGAGATGATAACCATCTCATTATCATATTACTCTCTCCTCAAAATATTTAATCTTCAATTACAAAGATATTTCAATTTGTCAAATTGGTTTTTCTAGAAATAACATATCAAAACCCTATGCACAAATGTTGTTCAAAACATTTTATTTCTCCACACCAATTTTTGTGAAGCTTCTACATGTATATGGGAGGCTACATGAATTTTCTCAGAATTTTTAAAAATGTTTGAGTGCCTCAATTAAATCACTGAAACTTACTGGTTTTAAAAAGAAAATAAAAGAAACAGCAAAGGACCTAGTTGTGACTGGAAAAAGTAGTCCAGGGGGTTTTCTGCGAAATCTCCATCTTCTTCCTGTAGCCACAGTGGCCGCACGGCACGGCGCCGTGTTCCTCGTCCTCGCTCGACGTCGCTCGCCGCCCGGACCCCCCCTCCCCCCTCGCGCTCTCCTGCCGCTCGATGAGGAGATAAGGAGGCCCCCCCCCCCAAGACGCTCTGCTCTCCCTCCCGCACTCACTCGCCCTCCTGCTCTCTCCCTCTCCCTCTGTTCTCTCCTTCGAAGACCGAACCTTATCCATGGATGCCATCGCGCATCGCCGGCGATTGGAGCCTCCCCGAGCCAATCTAAGACCGCCATCGACACCGCCGCGTCGTCCTCTGCATCCCCGTCCAAGGAATCGAGCTGGGAGTCTGCGAATCGAGCTGGACGAGTTCATCCTCTTCCTCACCGGCCGCCACCTTTCCAGGAAGCTCACGAGCAGTTCAGACCACCTTTCCCCGCCATTTTCGTCTCCCTGAGATCCCCTCCTCGCGAGCTAACTCCGGGACAGCACCCTTTCTTCTCAGGTTCACCGGAGCGCCGTCGCCGTCCTCGCCTTGTTCCCGGAGGGCCGAGCTCGTCCCTGCGTGTCGACGAGGAAGACGAAGGCGCTGTACCGCTTCGCTTTGCGCGTGGGCCGTGGCTGGGCCTCGATCCGCGCCGCACGGCCGGATCCGGGCCGGATCGAGCCCAGTGACGTTTTTATTTCTGTGGATCTATTATCTGTTTTACTTCCTGTTTAATTTTACAGAGTAGCTTTAATTCTTTTGTGGTAAATCTGTGATAGGTATTTGAGTGATTCAAATTTTTTAGAGTTCCTATGTGTTTTCTTAATTAGGTAGAACTGGCTGTTTGCAAAAATATATTTTTAATTGTTGTCTAGATTAAAACTTGTAAAAAATATCTTTTTCACTAAATATTTAATATCTAGAGTTTTATAACTCCAAAAATTGCAAACTAAAATTCTATGGAAATCCTGAAGTGATACCTTTCCAGATCTGTTGGTCTTGCATGCAAGTGAAGTCTAAAACAAAAGTTCTATTCATTCTTGTAAACACACGAGTGGCACTTTGGTGATTTTTGTAGATTTTTGTGAAATGATTTTTAGAGTAAATCCAATTGGCTTGTCTTCTATATGTGTAGGAGAATATATCCCTAGCTTGGTTTGAATTTAGGAGTCACTGATTGACTGTGGTGCTAATTATAAGGTTTAGGCCTTTTTCTGCCTATTTTTATTAGGACTTTATTAATTGTTGTGCTATAACTTTATTGTTATAGATGTGTTTCCTAGCATGTGTAGGGTGGTAATCCACTGTTGTGATGTGTTTCCTTAATCTTGCTAGCATGTTAGGAGAGCTACTTGTGAGTCATGTATTTGTTAGGGTTTTATTCCCTATATAGCTTTTCTCCTAATAATTAGGGATTTGTTAAGCTTGATTATTTTGATGTGAGAATATTGTGTGTGATTAACATGTATGCCTTGCTGGTTAATGATTGTTGTGGTACTGTTGCTTGCATGTTATTATTGTTTAGCAGGTTATAATATGTTAGTACTGTTAGTGGTATTTGTTAGACATGTTGGTGTGAGTAATATGTTTGCATTGCTTGATAAACTTGATGATCCTTGAGTTGAGTACTAGCTTAAGTATCTTGTTACTGTATCCACCTTAGCTTGGTGAGATATTTTGAATTACAAAGAATAATTGGTGGCTTAACTTTTGTCTGAAGTATTTCCCGATTAGGAAAAATGGTTGTTAAGTGTTTGCTTTAGGATAACTCGTATCTTTTAATGTTGTTGATGTAGCTTTATTAAAAACATTGTTCAAAGCTTGTTGTTAAGACAGTTTTCCTTGAGGTGTCCTTAAAGTAGCTTTTAGTTTGTTGCTTGATTGAATTAGTGCTATGTTTGTGGTTCGATTACTTGGTTGTATACCACTTGTGGGTTGGTTGCTTATTGAGTGTTGTTTTATTTTCATGTTTGCGACGCTAGAGATAAACGCTACCGGAGTGGTATTTGGAGAGGATTTATGGAAGAAGGATGAGAGTTTATTTCTTGATCAATGAGAAGAAGTCCAGGAGCATTATGCTGAAATCAGGCAAGCTACTCTCTGAGCTTGCATTTATATACATTTATTTTGGTTCACATGTTTTACTTATAAAAAAAAGCATAAGTGATTTATGTGGTGTTTGCCACAAAAGTTATGATTTTGAAAACCCCTTTCCAAAAAATAAGTATATTATTTTGACACCCTATATGGAGATCTTAGATGGAAATTCTTTTTCAAACTATAGGATGGGAAAAATATTGTTTACTCAAAACTCCTTTGAAAATACTCGTATGGTTGTGGAATACCGAGATGTCGGTGTGGAAGTGGAGAAATGGTGAATGGTGATGTTTATGAAAAATGCACATTGTGTCTTTGTACTATGACGACCAGCCGATAATCTGTGCGACCACATTTACCCACATATGTGAAAGGGCGTAGTCATATAGTTTGCTCATATTAGTACGGGATGCCTCAACAACGGGGATAACCCCGTTCCATGAGGGGATGGTCTGAGGACCTACCCCCTGACCCGGGTCCTCTAAAGAGAAGAACGCCTGAGGGCAACGCCTGAGGGCTGATATGAATTGGAGATAGAGGATTGAAGGTTCCACCATAAATCGCCGGGCAGAACTACGAGTCCTCACACTTAGATTCTGATGGGCTGGGTTAAGTGTTGATAGAATGTTTCGTAGCGGTAGGGTCCTATACTAGCATGAGCAAAGGACAGGCTATGGTCGGTGACTCAACTCCGCATGCACCTTGTATGGCGGGACGTGGCTGACACGATGAGTTGCCGGATGGATGTGGGAAAAGCGTGCTACCTCTGCAGAGGGTAAAACTATTCGAATAGCCGAGTCCTCGGATATGGACAGTTGGGAGGTTGTCCTCTGACCATGGAGATGTGTTGTATCTGCAACTATACCGACGGGCTGGTATGAGTTTGCAGGGGATAAATGACCATGAAGGGCTATGGTTGGAAAATGAGGAGTTTTGGGGAAATAAAACCTGGTGATGAATTTCGGGAAAACATTTTTAAAGAGACCTCTTATCTTCTCCAATAAAGATATATTTTCGGAAAAAAGTTTTAAAAGAGACTTCTTACAAAGACAGGTTTATGGGAAAAGATCTAAAAGCCTTCTTTTCTTTTTCAATAAAGATATAGAGATTTCAAAACAAAGTTTTATCAAACAAAAGTCTATCCTTCCCTTTACAACAAGGACATAGAGTTTTCAAAGCAAACGAAGTTTTATTTAAACAATAAAAAGAGTAGTGCATGCTCATTTCGGGGGTAGTTTGCGAGTACATTCAAATGTACTCATATTGGTTTCGTCCCTGGCTATTGTCTTAGCCAGATTCTGAAGAAGAGCAGTTCGAAGAAGAAGACTCCAATAACGTCGATGCGAACTAGGGCGCTTCCCAGTTAACTGCCTGTAGGGTTGGCAAATGACTTGGGCTCCACGTTGTTTTGAAGATTTTCCGCTGCAGTACCTGTTGAAGTTATGGCTTCAATCAAGTAAGTAAAATCATTCGGTATTTATGGGTGTTCTGTGATACCAATTCGAGTTATGTGCAACAACAGACTGATCATGGGATTGTTGCAGGAAACATAACGAGTATCTCGGATAGCTAATCCGGGGTCCTCACATCGCTGCTGTTGACGAGCAAGCCAGGACCACAAGAACAGTTGCAGAAGCGTTGCTTGATCGCCGCTGGATTGGCGACATCACGGGACCCCTTACTGTGGAGCGTCATTCCGATTTTCATCAGTAGTATGAATCGTACTAGTCACATTTTTGCACTAGTATGAATTGTTATGGACCATTGGATGCACGAAAAATGGATGGCTGTTGTTTATTTGGGGTACCACAAAAGAACTCATAGTATTTACCTTCATCTTTTGATTCATGGCAGCAAGGCTGGAAGTTTTTCAAAAGGCATGTGGGGCTAATATTATCTCAATGGATAACGATTATTTCTTGGGTCTGCCGTTGTCTCCGTCAATTGAGAATTAAAACTAAGTTCCAATTAATTCTGGACGTATTTTAGTAATTACTCACCATGATGTATTTGTTCTCATGTAGTGCAAAGAAAATGCAAATACTTGTTTCCAATGTTAACAAAAATGTGATACCGCACGAGTCTGGATCTACTTTTTCCGTTCATAAAAGGATGTCTCAACTTTGTCCAAAAGTGGATGTATCTATACATGAAACATGTCTAGATACATTTCACGTATAGATACATCCACTTTTAAGTAAACTTGAGACATCTTTTTGTGAACGGAGGGAGTATATATGGTTGGCAGCATCAACCTAGAGATAAGTAAACCTCAAGCAATTGCGAATTAGGACAACAGTTATTTCTTAACTGGTACTCTGCACCAATTATATTTATTCACTATATATGACGGACTCACAGGAACGCACGTTGGATAGAATATATGAAAAGCATGCATGCAACACAAATGCATGATGCATCATTTAAACAAAAGACAGTGTGTGCTTCCTGTTGCCAATCGTTCGGACACTTAGTTGCACCTGGGGCTATGGGCGAAGGCGCTGGCCGGGAATGACTTCGCAAATGTCTGGGCCTGGATCTTGAGCTGGTCACCGACGCGCTCAGCCGAGCTGAATCCAAGCCACTCAGACACCGCCTGAAACCTCACTCCGTACACTTGGGTTAGGGATCCAGATTTGATAACCCCGCCGACCTTGCTGCCATACCGAAACTTGTATTGGTCGCCGCCGATCGGAACGAAGAAGTCGCACTGGCCCGGGAGAGTCACCTCTATCGTGCCCTCGTGGAGTACGTACGATTTCACACCCAGCGGGAGAAGGCCCCGGGGCAACTTGTTTTGCTCTAGGATGTCGTATGCTGTGGCAGTGGTACCATCTACGGACGAGTTAACTGAGGTGGAGGAGGCGGCATGGAGGATGGAAGCCATGAGGACGAGGACGAGGAAATGTTGCATGGCCATGCTCGTTGTTTCGATTGTGGAAAATATGTGTGTTCTAGAAATGTGAATATGTTCGCTACGATAACAATGCACTATAGCGCGGAGGCATATCGGCCCTATATATAGGACGCCCAGCGAATCAAAATTTTATTGCATATTTTTTTTCAATTAACATTCCATCAAAACTTTTCTCAAAATAAGCTAAATATACCGTCCTATTAAATCAGAATTTATTGCCCAATTAAACATTCCATATTTAGTCTTTTTTCTAATTAAACATGTTCCTCAAATCTACATAATTACAACGTACCAAAGAAGGAGATTGGGTCCATATTTGTTGGTGGCTTTTTGGGACCTGTCTACACCGACGCACCACTGAAGAATAAACCATGTTTTTCTTCTTGAGTTTTGACGATTTACAAAAATATTGGTCCTTGTTATTGGTTGGAAACTTAGGCATGCAATTTTTCATACACAAAATATGACTCCTTTGTTGCTTGGGAGATAATGAGAAATAAGAGTGTGAAACTTAATATTATTGTGATATATGAAATCATGTCTCCCTCTCTCATAAGGACCAGTAGGTCTTAAAGTACCCAGCAAATAAAAGCAAATCAAGAGAAAGCTCAAAACATTCATCATAAAGAGAAGAAATCTAGTAACATGAAGATTTCTATACCCATATTTTCCTCTCTCAAAATAATTTTCAGTGGCATCATGAATAAACTCAACAATATAGCTATCACATAAAGCATTCTTATCATGATCCACATGCATAAAAATATCATTACTCTCCACATAAGCATAAACAGTTTCATTAGTAATAGTGGGAGTAAAAGTATCACATCCATCATTGTAATCATCATAAATTGGAGGCATAGAATAATCACAATGAATTTTATCCTCAATAGTAGATGGACTAAAAATATCATATTCATCATTGTAAACATCATATATAGGAGGCATATCATAATCAACATAAACTATATCCTCAATAGTAGGTGGACTGAAAATATCACAATCATTATAATCATCAGTAGCAAAAGGATTTTCAAAAACTTCACTAGGAGGAGAGGTCTCAAATATATAATCATTTGTAACAAAAGGATTTTCAAAAACATCAACCTCCCCAAGCTTAGAGCTTTGCATAGCATTAGCAATAACTAGGCATCTGAGTGCGGCAAATGCCGCGCACCCGTGCTTGTAAATTCTAATTTGAAAATGGCGATGTTCTAAAGTTGTCTAAGCTTGGAAATAATTGAAATTGGGAAAAAATCGCTTTTAAAATAGTCGGATTTTGGAGACTGTTCAAATTTGAAAATGGTTGTAATTCAAAAAGAGTGGAAATGCCGCGTGCATGTGTGGCAAAATTAAAATTTGGAATTGACGGCATTTTTAAATTGTGGGAAGTTGAAAATTGTTGAAATAGAAAGGAAGTTTACGTTTAAAGAATTAGTGTGTTTTTTAAAATTGTTTGAACTAAGAGGTTTTTAAGTTTTGAGTTCTTTTCACGGCTATTGAACGATCAGATTTGAAATGCATTCAAAATTTTAGAATATCGAAATTCGAATGTTGATCATATGCTATAAATAGTCAGCCTTCATTTTTGTGTTCGCACGCCATAAATAGTCAGTGTTCATTTTTGTGTTCGTGGTGATATTTTTGTCATATTTGTAAATACCGTGGTGTGAAGAATTCAAATGCTGTTTATTTTTTTTGTGTTTATGCTAATATTTTTGTCATGTTTTCCTGACGGACTGATTTGAGGTTTTTGTTATACTTCGCGTTTGACGTTTCTCATATCTTTTTTATTTTGCTCAATTAGTACTCCAAATATTTGTGATTTTTTTTAGACAAATGACTTCGCTATTATAAATTGGAACATTACTTATAGTGTTTAGATAAATGACTATTATTAAGAGAGACGTGAAACGCTATTATTAAGAGAGCTGTGAAACGTTTCCATTACTGTAAAAAATGACTTCATTACCATTTGGTTGAGCAATTGGAACATTGGGTAAACAATACTTTCCTTTTCCTCTTTTTTCTTTGATGTAAACAAAACTTAGAATATTTCATATGTTTTAGCTTTTCTAGATCGTAAAAAATATTCGTTGAAATTAAGCAAAAGCAGATCTTATTTTCCATCACTTAGCAAACCCCAATGGGAATGTTAGGATTTAAAATGTTAAAATTCGTCGCAATTTGTCGTCTCGAGCATCTCCAGTTTTTTTAGCAAATTTAAATGTTCAAACATGATTATAATTTGATATAGATATTTATTTGATGTACAAAATTAGTAGGAATACACTATGTAAGTATTTTGCAAATTCAAATCCATTTATTTAGATGGAATGCATTTAGGCTTTGTCTAAATATTTGGCAAGTTGAAATGTTGAAAAATGTTACATTTGAAGGATGTTCAGTTTTTGAAGATTGTTCAAATTTGGAAATTATTTGGATTTGAATTCAACGTTTACGAAAATGGGCAAATCCGAAGGGCACTCAAAATTTTGAAATTTCAAATTTGAATTTTCATCGGTGGACATAAATAGTCAGCATTTATTTTTATTTGCCCACTTTGATATATTTGTTGAATTTTCCAAATAGATATATTTACATGTATTGATTTTGTAGCATTTTACATTTTTCCACCAAAAAAATTAAAAAAAGGAAAAAGAAAAAAATCTGACGTATGGGGCCACTGTTGAAAGTGCATCTTCCCTAGATGATGTTTTGGTGTTAGTGATAACACAATTATGTATCTAACGATGTATTTCGAGCTTCCAGGGATTATCGTTATAAGCGTCATCGAATAGAGCTTGCAAATTGGTCTTAGCAGTTTTCTGCTCCAGGCAGCGGTAGTACCGCCAGGAGGGGCGGTAGTACCGCTGCGCAGTTCTTCCTCGCAAGCTCAGCCAGCTACCGCTGGCGGTACCGCTGGAGGTACCGCCGATTTTCAGCTTTGTTTCCATCAGCGGTAGCTCCAGCGGTACTGCAGCGGTAGTACCGCTGGGCAGCGGCAGTACCGCCATCCCCAGCGGTGGTACCGCTGGGCAGCGGCAGTACCGCCCGAGGTACCGCCGTTTTGCTCCTTCTGTTTCATCGGGCGGTAGCTGCAGCGGTACCGCGGCGGCAGTACCGCTGGGCAGCGGTGGTACCGCTGCCTCCAGCGGTAGTACCGCTTTGAAGACAGCGCGCGCTCCAGCAAATCGAGCCGTTTGAATTGAAGACGAAGAAGGGCAGCGGTACTACCGCTGCCCCCAGCGGTAGTACCGCCGCGGGAATTTTGGCTGTGCAACGGCCACTTTTGGAGGAGCTATTTAAAGGGGTCTTCTTCCCCACTTGAAGACTAAGTTTTCCTACGCTCTCTCTCCTCCATTGTTGAAAGCTTCAACCTTCTAAGATCTCCCACTCCAACCACCCAAACCTCTTGATACTTTGTGGAGTGAAGGAGGAGGTCTAGATCTACATCTCCACCGAAGGAATTTCAAATCCCCCCACACTATTCGTGTGGAACTTGCATCTTGGGTTGCTTGTAACTCGAGGTGCCTTTGTGAGTCTCGGAGGAAGTCCGAGGCATTGTTGGGAGGCTCCAACTCATTGTGGAGTTCCCCGACCTTTGTGTACCGGCTTGGTCAACGCCATCAAGGTGACCTCATAGTGGAAGAGCCAAACCCCCACGGGTAAAGCTCACGGAGAATAGAGTGAGCACATCCGTGCTATTGGAGCGCCTAGGTGGCTCCACACTCCTCCAACGTAGACGTACTTCCCTTGGGAAGGAACTACGGGAAACATCTCCGTGTCTCCACTTTGCGGTTATTTCTATCCTTTACTTGTTGCTTCCGCTACGTTATTTACCTTGCTTGTATCACATAGGTTGCTATCACCTAGTGCACATCTAGTCAACCTTGTTATACTTTGCTCAAGCCCTAATTAATCGAAAAAGAATTAAAATTTGGTAGTCGCCTAATCACCCCCCCTCTAGTCGACATATCGATCTTTCAATTGGTATCAGAGCCTCGGCTCTTATCTAAGGCTTCACCGCCTAAGAGAATATGTCGGACAACTTGGACCCAACCGCGTCGGTAACTAATGAACGCCTTGGTGAGGTTGTTAGTGATCTCAAGAGTGAGATGTCTAATCTCAATACCGAGATCACTACCAACCTCAACCTAAGCATGAAGGAATCGATGCGGGAGATGTTCAAGGAGTTTCTAGGGAAACCGGAACCTAAGATTGATTTACCCCCGAGGAAAAGGAGTCGGAAAGGGAGATGTTCTTCCTTCTTCGGTCCTAGCCAATGTGGACGGAAAGGCAAAAGCCAATCCCGAAACAACGGATGCCGCGGAGGGTAACTCAATCCCAAGGAAGCCGGGGGTGTATGCAAGTGTCCCACCGGACAAGTGTATAACACAATCCACCAACACGTCTCTCCGCCACACATCGCCAATATGGGCGCACCTCCTAAGCTTGATCCAAAAGACTTTCCTAATTGGCAATATGCTATGCGATCACACATGTCTAGTTGTTGTGTTTTCTTGATTGACATTTAGAGCAAGGCTTCTATCCTCAAGACCCACTCAACATGACTTCAACGGAGAAGGCCAATCATCAACTCAACGCCACCGCCATGCACATGATCCAAACGGCCGCCGGCCCAACTTATACCACTCATATCCGGATGTGCAAGACGGCAAAGCAATGTTGGGATAAACTCCATAACTTGTTCTTGGGGAATGAAAGCATTCAACTTTCCAAGTATGAAGCGGTTCAAGACGAAGCCGATGAGTTCGTGATGAATGAGGATGAGACACCCGAAGATCTCTATCGAAGGCTCACCGCTCTTTCCATCACCTTGAATGATTTTGGCTTCGAGAAGTTTGAAGATAATTGGATCAAGCGCAAGTTTCTCAAGGCAATCACTCCCTCAAATCAAGGCTTGGCTCAAACCATTCGATCAAGACCGGACTTCTCAACACTTGATTCCAACACCGTGCTCAACGAGTTTGTATCCATTGGAATGGTGGTCAAGAGCTCCATTCATGCTCATGCTCGGCAAAGAGGACTTGCGGGACACTCTCCAAATGTTGCTTTGAAGTCCACGGCCATCACTAGTGAAGAAGAGTATGAACATGGAGTTGAAGAGGAGGATTCGGAGGACGTCAAGCAAGAATATTATGAGCACATGGCCCTTGCTTCAAGAGCCTTTTGGGGCAACCGTTCCAAGAGATCTTCGTCAAGACCTTTTGCTAAGAAGAACTTCGTTGCAAGACCAAGAGGAGACCGTCCAAAGACTTGCTATAATTGTAGTAATCTCAATCACTACATTGCCGATTGTCCTTGGGAGAATCGAGAGGACCACAATGGCAAGCTTGTGAGAAAAGACAAGTCCAAGGGCAACGGCAACAAGAACTACGTGAAGAAGAGGGTAGTCAATGCCTTGTGTGTTCAAGATAGAAAAGTTTTGGAAGAATACATGTCCGGTGATGAAGATGAAGATGAAGTTGGAGCTACCGCTCGCATTGCCATAGCTACACCTTCCTCTACACCGTCATCCCTATTTGAATCCCCCAATGAGAATGAGTCCATTCCCTACACATGTCTCATGGCAAAAGCCACCTCGGTAACTCCTTCTACCAAACCTATTACCTCTACACCTCCTTCCTTATTGGATTGTGTAGAGAATGTTGTGAAGGAGCCCCAAAGTCCAAATGAGGTGGACTTATGGCTAGCTAATCTTAAGGGAGAAGATAAAGTGAATGTTGATGCTCTTTTGGAGCAACTTGAGGAAACTAACTCTCTTGTAGATCAAAAGGAGGAGATCATTTCGGGCATGGCAAACCGTGAGGTTGACTATGCTAATGAGATAGCGGATTTCTCTATCGCTCTTGAAAAGAGCAAACTCGTAGAAGGTCTCTTGAGGAGGCCCTATCTAATTCCGAGGAATCCTATGCTATTGACATGTCTAGAGTTAAAAAGGATCATGAACATGCTCTTGCTACTTCTAAAGTCTATAAGAATGAGAAGCTTGAGCTAGGCATTGAACATGCTAGACTTGAGAAGGAAAACAAGAGACTTGATGAGGAACTCAAAACCCTCAAAGAGTCTTTTGCCAAACTTGAGAAGTCTCATGATCAATTCCTAGGTCAACAAGTGAAAGAAGTTATTGCATCCACATCAAATGAAATTGTTGCTAAATCTATTATTTGTTGTGAGCATGCTAATCTTGCTGAAGAGAATGCTAGGTTGAAATCTCAACTTGAGAAGGGCATTTGGCTTGTGCCCAAGGAGAAAAGAATCTCAATGACCTTTTGAGTAATCAAAAGGATCAAATTGGAAAGAAGGACTTGGTTTCTCTACCAAGTCAAAGAAGAAGAACAAGAAGAAGAAGAAGCCTTCTCCCTCTTCAAAAGCTATTATCTTTGTGAAGGAGGGGGAGTTGGCTAAAGAGAAGGAGACCAACACCGTTGTGGGTAGTGAGGTCACAAGGGACCTTCCTACCCATAATGACTTTGCCGGCAAATATAACCCATCTTATGTTCTTATGAAATCTAAAGATGGTCATGTTTATGCTAAATATGTTGGCACTTCTTATGGTGATGATTATCATTGGACTATTTGGGTTCCAAAGACCCTTGTGACTAACAAGAAAGGACCCATCGAAAAATGGGTACCTAAATCGAAGTCTTGATTCCTTGTAGGGTGTGGCGTCCGGTGCGGGTCGATGGACGGTGGATAGTGGCGCATCCCAACACATGACCGGACGCATTGACTTGGTGGATGATATTGAACCTCCTCTACCTCAATATTCACGAGTCAAAATTGGTGACAACCGCGAGCTTAAGGTATTGGGACGAGGCAAGGTCGTTGTTGCTAGAGAGTCTCTATCAAGAATGTACTTGTCGTTGAGTCCCTTGGCTACAACTTACTCTCCGTCTATCAACTTACTAAAAGTGGTTATGGGTGTTTTTGATGACGAGAGTGTGATCATCACCGTGAAGGGATCTCTTAAAGTAGTCTTTGTTGGACATGTCGAGTACGGCATGTATGTGCTTGATTTCTCGAAAGAGAGCATGTCGGCCGCGACTTGTCTAATGGCTAAAGTTGATGTGGGTTGGCTTTGGCATCGCCGACTAGCCCACACCAATATGAGAACACTCCATGATCTTCAAAGTGGTGATCACATTCTTGGACTAACCGATATTAAGTTTTCCAAAGATCGTGTGTGTAGATCATGCGTTCTAGGAAAGCAACATGGAGAAGCCCATCCATCAAAGACGAAGATTACCACCGACAAGATTCTTGAGCTCATTCATTTGGACCTATTTGGTCCATTATCTTATGATAGTCTTGGTGGGAAGAAGTATTGCTTGGTGATTGTTGATGACTATTCAAGATACACATGGGTCTATTTCTTCAAGAAGAAGAGTGAGACTCAACAAAGAGTCATTGACTTCATCAACATGGCTCAACGTCAATATCAAGAGAAGATCATGACAATTCGAAGTGATAATGGGTCCGAATTCAAGAACTACACCGTGGAGGGGTTTCTTAGTGAAGAGGGTATTGCTCATCAATATTCCACTCCATACACCCCTCAACAAAATGGTGTTGCGGAGAGGAAGAACCGGACTCTTATGGATGCGGCTAGGACCATGATTGCGGAGTATGCTTCTCCGTTCAACTTTTGGGCCGAAGCCATCTCCACCGCTTGTCATGCAACAAATCGGTTATATCTCCGCAAGCTATTGAACAAGACCCCATATGAGATTCTTCTTGGGAAGAAACCGGATCTTTCTTATTTTCGTGTCTTTGGATGCAAGTGCTTCATTCGCAAGAAAGGTAACCGGTTATCTAAGTTTGAGACTAGATCTATAGAGGGCATCTTTGTTGGTTACTCCACAAACTCTCACGGCTATAGAGTCTACAACAAGACCACCGGTCAAGTTGAAGAATCTAGTGACGTGAAGTTTGATGAGGATAATGGCTCCCAAGTGGGGCAAGTTGATCCTAATGTTGTAGGTGATGTACCTATGGAGCTCGCTCTAAGAAGGATGGCAATTGGGGACATTCGTCCCATTGAAGAGGATCCTCCTCAAGTTCAAGATCCTCCTCGAGCTCCTCCTCAAGTCATACCATCACCAACTCAAGATCCTCCCCGTAACCAAGAACAAACTCCGAGCCCTCAAACAAGTGAGCAAGGTCAAGAACAAGATCAACCTAGTGGTTCCTCTCCACAACTTGATGTTCAAGACCAAGCTCTAGATGGTGCACACGACAATGATCAAGAACAAGATCAAGGTGGTCCACATCAAGATCAAGCTCAAGATCAAAACAATGCACATGACTCCGATGATGAAGGAAATGATCAAGTCATCTCTCAAGAAACTTCGGAGGAGACCAAGAAGAGAAGAGAATTGCGAAGAGAGCAAAAATTAACTCGCTTAGAGCATACATTGGACAAAGTTCTTGGAGGTGTCCAAAGCAAGGTCGTCACAAGAAAACAATTGGCAAGCTTTAGCACCAACCATGCTTTTGTGTCCTTCATCGAGCCCAAGAAGGTGTATGAAGCTCTTGAAGATCATGATTGGATTGATGCCATGCATGAAGAACTCAATAACTTCAAGCGCAACAAGGTGTGGAAGTTGGTGCCAAGGCCAAATGGGTGCAAGAACGTCATCGGCACCAATGGGTCTTCAAGAACAAGCAAGATTCGAACGGCATTGTCATTCGAAACAAGGCAAGATTGGTGGCACAAGGCTACTCTCAAGTCGAAGGTGTTGACTTCGGTGAAACCTATGCCCCCGTTGCTCGTCTTGAATCTATTCGCATCTTGCTTGCATATGCATCTCATCATAACTTTAAATTGCAACAAATGGATGTTAAAAGTGCTTTCCTTAATGGTCCTATTAATGAGTTGGTATATGTTAAGCAACCTCCCGGGTTTGAGGATCCCAACCATCCGGACCATGTTTACAAGCTCGACAAGGCACTCTATGGCCTTAAACAAGCCCCACGTGCGTGGTATGAGCACCTTCGAGAGTTTCTTGTAGACCGTGGATTCCAAGTTGGTGTTATTGACCCCACCCTCTTTACCAAGAAGGTGGGTGGCAATCTTTTCATATGCCAACTCTATGTAGATGACATCATTTTTGGTTCTACTAACAATGCTTTCAATGATGAGTTTGCAAAGCTAATGACAAGCAAATTTGAGATGTCCATGATGGGGGAGTTGAAGTACTTCCTAGGATTTGAAGTGAAGCAATATAGGGAAGGTACCTTCATCAATCAAGCCAAATATACCCAAGACATGCTCAAGAGGTTCACGATGACGGAGCTCAAACCTTACAAGACACCCATGTCCACCTCCGTCGACCTCCACACCGACACCGAGGGTAACGATGTCGATCAAAAACTCTATCGCTCGATGATTGGTTCTTTGCTTTATCTTTGTGCATCTAGACCGGATATTATGTTTAGTGTGGGTAAGTGTGCAAGGTATCAAGCGGCTCCCAAAGAGAGCCACTTAGTGGCGGTTAAGCGCATCTTTCGATATTTGCTTCATACCCCAAACTTTGGTCTTTGGTATCCCAAGGGTTCAAGCTTTCATCTCATGGGTACTCGGATGCGGATTATGCCGGAGAGAAGAAGGATAGGAAGTCTACATCCGGGAGTTGTCAATTTCTTGGCCGCTCCTTGGTGTGTTGGTCTTCCAAGAAGCAAAATTGTGTTGCTCTCTCCACCACCGAAGCCGAGTACATCTCCGCCGCAAGTTGTTGTGCTCAACTCTTATGGATGGTGCAAACTATGAAGGATTATGGTATTATTTTCCAAGGTGCCCTCTTGTGCGATAATGAAGTGCTATCAAGATCGCCCACAACCCCGTGCAACATGCCAAGACGAAGCATATTGAAGTTCGTCATCATTTCATCCGGGAGCATGTGGAGAGGGGCAACATTGACCTTTCTTTTGTAGGAACCAAGGATCAACTTGCGGATATATTCACGAAGGCCCTTGATGAACCAAGATTTCGAGAGTTGAGGAATGAACTAAATGTCATTGATGCGAGCAACTTTGCTTGACCGCCTTGCACAAGTACCCTAGTAGACATCGTAACTAGTTTAGATGCATGCATGGACATAGGGGGAGTGTAGCTCAACTCATGAGTCAACACTACTTCTATTATGCGCACATAGACAATTCGTGCTTCATTTGGTCACTCCGGTGACAAATTGTGCTTAAACGATGAGTATTGGCCTTGAACCCAAGATATATCTTCGCGGTTTTGGGTTGATAATTGCTCATACATGGTGGCCTAGGCCACCGCCCTCCTCCTTATGAGGAGTTGGTTTTATTTGGATCTTATTTGGTGTTTTAGACTCTTTTTGGGGAGAGAACTCAAGCTTGGGTCTTCAAGTTTGGTTTTTGCAAACTTGAGTTTCTTCTCCTTCCTCAGCTACTTGTCTATCCCAAGCCAACACTCTTTCTTAAAACAGCCCTCTCTCTCTAAAAATGCCTTTTTCATGCTCTTGGTGGCTTGGATGGTCGGAAACGGCGGTCAAATCGGCTTAGGGGCTCATTTTTGAGCCCTAGCTGCTTTTTCCCCAGGCGCCGGTACTACCGGTACCCTGGCGGTACTACCGCTGCACCCTGTGCAGCGCAGTATCGTCACGGGTCCGTGTAAATACCAGGAGCGGTACTACCGCTGGATCGGCGGTAGTACCGCTCGCGGGATTTGGCCAGGATAAAGGCACGGGGCCAACTCGATGTGGAGGTTATCTCCCCACTCGTTTTTCCTCCCCGTGCGCTCTTCCTCTCCAAGATCCCGCCGCCGCCGGCCACTCCTCCGCCGGGAAGGAGCCCTCCCAGGCCCGGAGCTTCCTCCTCCACGCTTGGGACGCCTCCTGCACCTCTCCTCCTCCTCGATCCTCCGCCATGAGTTCCGGTATGCCCTATCCCTCTCTCTCATCTAGTTGATGGATAGAGATGAAATTAGTGGTGTTACTCTTGGATTCGTGGTAGATTGAGTAGGTAGATGTGTGTATTTGTGATCTAGAACCTTGTCTATCTTTTGTTGTGAAATTTGTGGCTAGATTGAAAGTTCCTCTTCCTAGATTTAGAGGAGTAACCCTAGATAATGTTAGTGCTTTTTAAGCCCTCATATTACCTCTTGTTACATCTCCAACACTAGTTTTGGCACTCTCCCTCTAGTTTTAATTTCATACAATTTTGTAGACATGTGCTCTTTTTCTCCAAAATAATGAAATGGTGCATTCTTACCTATGTGCTTGCCCCTCCCATGCTATTCACAGGTAGTGCGTCTCGTGGTCGCACCAAGACTGTCGGGCGCAAGAAACCAAGGACCGATGATGCTGATGAGGTCCAAGATGAGATTGATGGGGTTCCCGTGACTCGCCGGAGGTTTCCACCTCCGGAGAAGACCCTGCCCAAGAGGACCAAGACTGCTAGTCAGATGTCGGACAAGGATTTTGCGGTCAAGCGGGCTGTCAATTGCTATGTGATTGAGAGGATGGATCAAATTCCCTCCATTCGGGGCAACAATCCTTTCTTTCACAACAAGTTCCAAGAACAATGCTACAATGAGATCTTGTTGAAGAAGCCGGTGGAGAACCATGTGGAGCAACACTTCATCAATATGGATCACATGAGGGACAAGATTGATTACTTTGGAGAAGCCCTTGATATTTGCGAAGAGTTTGGGCTTTTACCCATGATGGAGTTGGAACAAGATTTTGATGAGAAGCTTGTGGCTCAGTTTCTAGCCACCGTTCACTTTGGCAATGAGACGGAGCGCACCATCACATGGATGACAAAGGAGAAGAAGTTTGAAGAGACGTGGTCTGCAATTGCTCAGATGCTTGGTTATGAGGAGTTTGGTTCCGTCCTCTACGAGGACTTTGATGATACTCACTTCCGTGTACATCATACGGGGGTGCAGGCTGCAGAAGTTGAGAAGCTTTTGCCTCTATATGACCCGGAGAGCGCTGAGAAGTGGAAGGTTGGCAAGTCAAAGGGACTCTTTCCCACTTGGGACATCATGCACAGGATTTATCGCGAGACCATCAACCCAAAGGTGGGCAACATTGATGAAATTCATGGGTATCTCAAGAATCTAATGCTCCTCACAAGGGAGATGCAAGGAAAAGGGAAGAAGTTGGATGTCATGGATTTCATTTGGCATGAACTTTGGGAGGTCATTATCAAGAAGAAGAACATCGCTTTTGCTCCTCTCATCATGCGTATCATCATTTGGAAGTGGGTTGAGGAGAACGATGTTGCGGAGCTTGGGGATGCGGAGGATTGGATCCCCCACAAGAGTAAGCGGCTCCTTGTTAAGCCCCATCCGAAGAAGAAGAAGAGCAAAGAAGTTGTGGATGAAGCCGGTCCCTCTCACACTAAGAAGGAAGGGCCTTTCCTTTGGATGGCTACTTCTATGAAGAAGCTCTTCAAGCTGACCAAGAAAGTTGAGAGGAACCAATATGATGTCTATGAGAGCACGATGAAGGCTCGCCAAGCTGAAATTGCTCACCGTCGTGCTCAAGGAGAACAAGTGCAGTCCGGCTCGGAGAAGAACATCACTCCATGGGAGGAGTGGCAAGCTCAGGACAGTGCAGGGCAGGTGATCACTTGGGCAGATTATGAAGAAGATGAAGTCACCTCTCAGCAGCCTCCGTTCGGTTTCGAGTGACCCATGGGGCGTTAGCATCGGTCTGTCCCTTTTTGGTGTCTCGATGCCAAAGGGGGAGAGATATCTAGTAGCTCGTACGGGGTTTCGCAAGGGTTGTGTGTCACAAGCTTGTTTATTCGTATTGTTTCTCTTATGCTTGTGAACACTTTTTTTTTTGTGGATCTCTCCATGTGGTGTAAGACATGTGAACCTTAATTGCTTAGCTTATGTTTGTCTTTGTTCATGTCTTATTCTTTGTTGCAAGCTCTTTATCTATTATTATTATTTGCAAAGTTTGCAAAAGCTAGGGGGAGCATTGATCCTAGGTAATGCATGTGTCTAGGGGGAGCTCCGTCTAGATTTTACAAAACTTTTGCCTTGCGATAATTGTGTTGTCATCTAACGCCAAAAAGGGGGAGATTGAAAGTGCATCTTCCCTAGATGATGTTTTGGTGTTAGTGATAACACAATTATGTATCTAACGATGTATTTTGAGCTTCCAGGGATTATTGTTATAAGCGTCATCGAATAGAGCTTGCAAATTGGTCTTAGCAGTTTTCTGCTCCAGGCAGCGGTAGTACCGCCAGGAGGGGCGGTAGTACCGCTGCGCAGTTCTTCCTCGCAAGCTCAGCCAGCTACCGCTGGCGGTACCGCTGGAGGTACCGCCGATTTTCAGCTTCTGTTTCCATCAGCGGTAGCTCCAGCGGTACTGCAGCGGTAGTACCGCTGGGTAGCGGCAGTACCGCCATCCCCAGCGGTGGTACCGCTGGGCAGCGGCAGTACCGCCCGAGGTACCGCCGTTTTGCTCCTTCTGTTTCATCGGGCGGTAGCTGCAGCGGTACCGCGGCGGCAGTACCGCTGGGCAGCGGTGGTACCGCTGCCTCCAGCGGTAGTACCGCTTTGAAGACAACGCGTGCTCCAGCAAATTGAGCCGTTTGAATTGAAGACGAAGAAGGGCAGCGGTACTACCGCTGCCCCCAGCGGTAGTACCGCCGCGGGAATTTTGGCTGTGCAACGGCCACTTTTGGAGGAGCTATTTAAAGGGGTCTTCTTCCCCACTTGAAGACTAAGTTTTCCTACGCTCTCTCTCCTCCATTGTTGAAAGCTTCAACCTTCTAAGATCTCCCACTCCAACCACCCAAACCTCTTGATACTTTGTGGAGTGAAGGAGGAGGTCTAGATCTACATCTCCACCGAAGGAATTTCAAATCCCCCCACACTATTCGTGTGGAACTTGCATCTTGGGTTGCTTGTAACTCGAGGTGCCTTTGTGAGTCTCGGAGGAAGTCCGAGGCATTGTTGGGAGGCTCCAACTCATTGTGGAGTTCCCCGACCTTTGTGTACCGGCTTGGTCAACGCCATCAAGGTGACCTCATAGTGGAAGAGCCAAACCCCCACGGGTAAAGCTCACGGAGAATAGAGTGAGCACATCCGTGCTATTGGAGCGCCTAGGTGGCTCCACACTCCTCCAACGTAGACGTACTTCCCTTGGGAAGGAACTACGGGAAACATCTCCGTGTCTCCACTTTGCGGTTATTTCTATCCTTTACTTGTTGCTTCCGCTACGTTATTTACCTTGCTTGTATCACATAGGTTGCTATCACCTAGTGCACATCTAGTCAACCTTGTTATACTTTGCTCAAGCCCTAATTAATCGAAAAAGAATTAAAATTTGGTAGTCGCCTAATCACCCTCCCTCTAGTCGACATATCGATCTTTCAACTGTGACGTAGCGATGACGTCACAGTGGCCACAACCGGGCGGAGGCTCCCGCGGCGGCGTCGGGCTCGCCGGCGGCGCGCCGCCGCGCTCCCGGACGCGCGCGTGGGCGCGCTGGATGCGCCCGGAGCCGGGCGACCCGCACGTGGCGGCGTCGCCCCTTCTGGGTCGCCGGAGCGGCCGTGGCGGCGTCCGGACGTGGCCTAGGACAGCGGGCCAGGCGGCGGCGATTCCGGCGCTTGGGCGGCATCTCGGCGGCCGAATCGCGGCGAGAAGGGCGAGGCGGCGACGGCGGAGCCCGTGGTGGGCTCCGATTTGAGCGGGGAGGGGCGGCGCATGGCGTCGGCGGCGACGTCGCGGTCGCGCGAGGAGAGGAGAAGAGGAAGGAGTGAGCTGCGGTGACGTTTTTGCTTAGAGGCCCCTGGTTTTTTCGAAAATTGGAAAATAATCCTTTGCGGGCGGTTTTTTGCAAATTGGCATGCTGGGCGCGACGTGTCGAGTGCTGATTGGAAGAAATTGCCGAGCTACAGTAGTACTGTAGATTGCACGATTTTTGAAGCCATCCAGGCCGTCGGACGCTTTGATCAGACGGCGTACGTTCATCGGGCGACGTGGACGCGGTAAGGAAGGCTGAATCGCACCAACTTTTATATATAGGGGGAATGGTGTTCATAGAATTCATAGATATAACATTGCTACCATCACGCAAATAATTTTCCATAGGTTTTTTAATTTTCTCTTCAAAAGCAGCATGTCCTAATTCAATATAAAGTTCATAAAGATCTCTAATTTTGTTGTTGTTTTCCATTAAGCCTAACTAGTAAAATAAAAACAAGAAACAAAAAGATATAATTGCAGAATCTAAAGAAGATAGCTTCGAGCACTCACACGCCGGCAACAGTGCTACAAAATAGCTAAGTAACTGGAGGATGTGAGTACCTTTTACCTTACCTCCCCGGCAACGGCGCCAGAAAATAGCTTGATGTCTACGCACGCTTCTATTCTTGTAGACAGTGTTGGGCCTCCAAGTGCAGAGGTTTGTAGAACAGCAGCAAGTTTCCCTTAAGTGAATAACCCAAAGTTTATCGAGGAGATAGAGGTCAAAGATATCCCTCTCAAGCAACCCTGCAATTAAGATACAAGAAGTCTCTTGTGTCCCCAACACACCCAATACACTTGTCAGGTGTATAGGTGCACTAGTTTGGCGAAGAGATATTAAAATACAACTGATATGGATGATTATAAGTGGTAATTGCAATCTGAAATAAAAATGGCAGCGAGCAAACATGAGACAAAAATGAGAGTAAACGGTGTTTCAATGCTTAGAAACAAGGCCTAGGGATCATACTTTCACTAGTGGACACTCTCAACAATAATAATATAATTGAATACATAGATATTTCCTCTTCACTATGCTACTCTGAATTATTCTCTCGTTGGATAACGAACACCAATCCACTGCGTAGCGCTATAAAAACACACCTTAAAGTCGCATTCCACATCTAGGGAACCCCACACTGTCAACTTGAGCGCCCTAAATAGTACTAGACAAACACCGCAATTTCATAGAGACATCCAACGCAAATAATAACTCATGATAAGTATTCCTGTAATCTTTAACCTAAGAGCCACACACGGTGCGCACACTGTCAACTTCGCACCGTGGGACAAAGGTGACTCCAGAGTTTACATTAATAAAATCACTCAAGTAGCATATAAGATAATGAAGAGTAACATCTATGGATTCAACTAGATTACAAAGCTCATGATCACATGAAGATCACACCATGGGAGAGAGAGATAAACCACATAGCTACCGGTAGAGCCCTCAGCCCCGATGAAGAACTACTCCCTCCTCATCATGGGAGGCAGCAACGACGATGATGGAGGCGGTGGCGTCGATGAAGATGGCTCCGGGGGCAATTCCCCGTCCCGGCAAGGGGCCGAAACAGAGACTTCTGTCCCCCGAATTAGGGTTTTTGGTGACGGCGGAGGTACGGAACTCTTCTGGAGAAATCGTCGATTCTTCTGTGAGTTTTAGGTCAGGGGCAATATATAGTCCAAAGGGCGTCGCGAGGCGGTGCACGAGGTGCCCACACCACCCCTCGGCGCGGCCAAGCCCCAACCGCGCGGAGGGTGCGTGTGGGGGCTGTGGGCCTCCCCTGGACTTGTCCTTCTGGCTCCCGGAGTCTTCTGGCGAAATAGAATTTCTGTAATTTTTTCATATTTTTCTGAGCACTTTCATTTTTTGACCTTTTCTGTAATGCACAGACATAATAAACAGAAACTGGCACTGTGGCATCTTGTTAATAGGTTAGTCCAATAAATGTCATAATATGATATAAAGTGCATATAAAACATGTGACAATTGATATAAAACATGCATGGAACATCAAAAATTATAGATACGTTTGAGACGTATCAGCAATGCACAGACAATGAAAACAGAAATTGCTTTTGGGCACTGGGTTAATAGGTTAGTCCAATAAAATGTTATAAAATGATATAAAACCATAATAACATGTAGCAATGATATAAAAGTAGAATGAAACGATAAACAATTATATATATAATATATATATATATGTTTTGAATGTATCATAGCCATGTCCCGGCTATGATATAAAAGTAGCATCAAACAAACAATTCAAAGTACGGCACTCGAGAATTACCCCGTCCCGATGCTGAAACACCACCTCAATGCCTAAGTGTAAAATGTTCGCTTGGACTCACATGCATGGTAAAATAAAATTCTCACGGCGGAAAGCCTGGCCATACGCGGCGGGCCACATGTTCCAATATCCCAGCTTTGCCTCTTTAACAATGAGACGGTTCTCATCCACAAAGATTGCCCTCTCTCCTTCGTGGTCTTCAATTTGTTCCATCGCTGCTTGGGTCTCCGGCCTCCCTGTTCCCTTGCCCACCGAATCGTGAAATGATTGGTGGGGAAGAATGTTGTAGACCCACTCGATGATCAAAGCTCGGGATCGTAATGGTCACTTGATATGCACGCTCTGACAAATTTGGAAATAAAGAAATCGTAGAGTTCTCTACGACATGTGCAAGCCGTATACGGAGCTGGCCGGTTTGGCCTTGGCAGACATTTGGTTGCACCTAAGTAGTAGATTCATCATTCGCGAGTAACCCCCCTCCCCCCCGCGTTGTTTGGCAGGGACCGTTGTGGATTTCTCTTCCGCGACACACCCTTGTATCCGTTCTGTACACTTCTCTTCTTCTAATTGAAAGGCAGTGCTCCTGCCATTTTGTCAACAAAAAAAAATATCATAGCGACACTCGGTTAAGATCCATTCTCTCCATTTGCACATCCAAGAGTTGTTTGTACGTCTCATCCTTATTCTCATCACTTTTATCCTCCAATTGCTTCAAGGTCTCACCTTTCGTGGAGAAGATATCCGTCCATGTGGCGGACATTTTTCTTGTCGTGTCGTCACACACCACCCCTTTCCTTCTCCCACCCTCCTCCCCGTCACATGTCTTTTCCTATTTGCAACGGACCCTTGTCCGTCCGCCACCGCATCATCCTCGCTTAGTCCAAGAGGTAGATTGGAGCTATATCCATCATTTTTCCTACTTATTTTGTGGGATTCTTGAGATCATATGAGGTACACCACTTTGGTTTTCTATTCAATCCGAGCCAAGAATGGGACATATTGAATGGTTTTTTATCCACTTGATGATACAAAGTGGTGGCGAACCCATTATAGCAAGTAAGCAAGATATACTAAAAACATTCAATGGAAGGCAAGGAAACAATGTAATTCAAAACATGCAAGCAAGACTTACATGGCTATCGACGCTGACGCCACTTTTATTCATAGTTTGCACTTGTGCATACAAAACACAAAATTTGTTCACAGACTTTTGAATTGTGGCCCATCTGTGTTGAAGAGAGCCTTCATCCCGAGTGGAAATGATTGGGTGCGGCTCCATAGTTTTTTGATCGTGATAAGTTTATGGTGTTTTTAAAAATACTTTGATCCTTTTGCATGGTTGCACAAATAGAATCCATGACACTGGTCAACAAAGATTTGCAAAATAATAGATCTTCATGCCTTGAGTATGAAGTACCTCTTGCCTTTATCCCCTTCTTCTTTTTTTTGAGTGGATGATTGTCCAACATTACAAAGAGGAAGAGGGGATGTGGTATCATCAAAACTTGGAGGGGTTTGGCCATTCTTGATAAGATCCTTCGTAAAACAGTCCTAGCAACAAATCACAATTACACTATGATCCTAAAATTGATGTCGGACAATGCATTTGGAGAAGAAAATATATCTTAGCAGTGTCTACACTATCGTCGAACAGGTTGTGGGCACATTGGCTGTCGGGCATGCCCGATGATGGCCGCCTCTGTTGCAGTTGTGGAGAGTCGCACACCATCTCCTCCCGCGTGAGGCCTTTCGGGATCTGCCACTATGACAGGTTGTCATCGTCGTTGGTGGTGGAGGACGTGGACCTTCTTGGCGCGGGCATGGGTGTCGGTGCGGACGCGCTCAACTGCTTCTCCGCCATCTCCCTCCTTCTCCGCTCGCAGGCATAGGTGCTACCGAATGTGTATTTCTTTTCGGGCAAGGGTCTCCGACTTCAGCCCTGTTCCGAAAGAGGCGTGGTGTCGACCTAGTCTGCCGAACATGCCGGCGACTGAACGAGGATGGACGCGCCTGTTCCTGAAGTGCAAAACTGCAAAACCCATCTGGTGGGAACTGAAGATAGAACCACATGGAAAAACAGGATCTGGGTATATTGCACATATACAAGACTCTTGCACACCGAAGCTGAAGGTTGTCTCCGAAGTCTGTGTGCGGCTCAGAGCTGGGGAATGACGACAGTAACCGTAGAGATGGATTCTATTATTCTGAAGCCAGTGGTCCATCCCTCAATGGCGCCACATTCCGGGAGATTAAACTTTTGCTTCTTTCAACTCCATTTTTAGCATTGTTCATTGCACAAGGACTTGTAATAAATTACTCTAGCAGTACATTGTGCGAGATTAGGCCATGTGTCCTCAGCCTTATTATGGCCGGCTGATGTGCCTGATTCTGTACACGATTCGGTCACCAGCGATTTTGCTGGCCGTACCGGTTACTGGAATA
The DNA here is from genome assembly GCA_947311845.1 of Poa pratensis. NCBI lineage: Eukaryota > Viridiplantae > Streptophyta > Magnoliopsida > Poales > Poaceae > Poa > Poa pratensis. The sequence continues at coordinate 14,512,002 of CAMZMU010000117.1, forward strand.
GTTGGTATTCCGGCTAAACAAAGATATACAACCTGACGTTCTCTAAGAATTCCAAGTAAATTTTTTTTTATACTGAAATTTTAAGTAAAAATCACTGATAATGTCACGAGAAATATTTTCTGCTCACCTGTCCGTTGTAAACAGTCACATCCACGCCATGTGATAGCAGCTCGTCAACCTGCATAATGGAATATATCAGACACCACAAATTACATGACAGTCAAAGAAATTAGATAATTTAGTCATGTTTATTTTTGCCTCATCGATTGCTGGCTTCATGAAGGTATTAGCCATAACTTTGTAGACCGGAATCGATGCCTGCTGCCAACTGCAGTTCAATGGAAATAAAATTAATTCAAGGAGGGCAGTTTTCTAGACAAGAGGATATATAGAAGGAGATGATGCTCACATAAGGTCCTTGGGAATGATCTTGAGCTTTCTTTTAATGACCCCGTTCATGATGTCGTCAATGGTGTTGGGGGCTGATTGAGCCAACAACGAGTTCATGCTGGACTCAAGCAACAAATTTTCCATATTCTGCAGAAAGAGCATACAGGTTTATCAAGTTGTTGTGAGTACTGTTAATACTTTATCATGAAATGAATTTGGTACTTAATAGCTGGAATCTGTACACTGCTCATGCAAAGTGGTGGGTACTGAACACTTACAACACTGTCACTTTCTGAGTCAATCAAATCAAGTAAGTCAATCCAAATTTTTCGCGCTGTGGCGAACTGTCCTAATGCCATCTCCTCTTTGGAGATTGAGGTAAATTAAAGGTTGTCAATTAGTACTTGTTGGCGGGGGCGACCGCGTTGTCATTCAACCTCGACACGTCGTGCAGCAACTGCGCGTACGAAAGCTGCATGGAACCAAACCACTGGTTGGGAACAGTTTTTTGCAAGGAATTGGAACTGCTTTGCAGAGGCTGCAAGAAACTAAAACAATTTTCTGACCGAAAAATCCTCCGGCGACACCCAGCTGTCCCCGAGCACAACACCGCCAAGGGTCAGCTCAAGGGTGCCAGCGTGGATGGCCCTTAACATGGAGACCCCAATTATAGCGGCGAGCTTGCCGCCATAAGACTCCCCAACGAGAAAGAGCGGGCTGCTCTGCAGGGTGGGTATCTTCTCGGTGAGAGCCCTGAGGAGCTCGATGGCATCTGCAGCCACCTGCGAGTCCGTCGTGGCGAGTACGCTCGAGTCCTCGACGTAGCTATACCCAACGCCCACGGGTAAGTCCTGCATGCAAACATAGTCATTACTTGCAACACAATGTCCTTGAATGGTATGTGATAAAGAAACATCTCAGATTTCACTGACCACGAATATTAGATCAGCCTTCTGCAGCCACGTTGAGTTGCGTGCCTTCAGGTTGGCGTCCAGCGGCCCAATCTCCAGGAAGTTGCCACGGCCGACACCCGACCCTCCCTGGAAGAACAGGATGCAGACAATATTATTTAATCTTTGACTTCAACCAAGGAAAAGAAATGAAGAGCTACTTGGCAGTCAGAGATGAATGTTTTTAACATATTTTTCTTCCTATGGAGAGTGAAACTTCCCGTGCGAATCAATTTTAACTTCCTATGGGGAGATGGCTCCCTGGTAGTTTACATTTCTGTTCATTTAATCTTTTTGAACTTGGATCTTGTAGTGATGCAGTTTCTATTAATGAAATCGTGGCGGTGTCTGATGCTTCCAATAAAAAAACTTAGCAGTAAGCGAAGGTTGGATACGTACCGGACCGCCCTGTAGCCAGAGGATAGTCGGCCATGGCTTCGCCGGGGATGAGACCCGTTGCGGGCTCTTGTAGAACCACCAAAACAGGTGTGCCTCTGTGATAAAGCTTAAAGTTAGATTCTTGAACTCAAAAAATGCATAAAAATGTCTTCGACGCAAGAAGAACGTTTTATTACATACTCTGTCGGACCTGCACGTAGCCCCAGTCCTCATTTCCAATGCCAGAGCTACTGGCGGCAGCTCCTTGCACACCATGAAGAAGACTGGACAGCACAACGAACAGAGCAGGGTGTCGCAAGTCCATCTGGAAGAAAATAGATAAGTCTTGTGGCACTATATGACGAAAAATATAAAGTTCAGTTTAATTGACACTTTCCTTCTTTTGGATTGTTTTTAAGCATAGCTGAAAAGGAGCAAGGAAATATAATTGCGTTACAATGCCTATGGTACCATACACTGCGGATGCAACACTAGTATGAAAAGCGCCCTCCTCATGAACAAATCCCTCACTATCAAACATGTCAAAATGCTCAGCACGTAGATTACTGTTAATTGCGAGAAAATAAATGTCAAAACTGTTCACTGTGTTTAGATCAAGAAAAAAATGTTCACTGTTATTAGATCAAGGAAATTGCTCACTATTTTGGAACACTTTCATTGTATTAGAAATTCCTTAGTGTGTTAGCTCAAGCAAAATTGCTCGGTGTCTTAGATCAAAGAAAATTGCTAACTATTTTTGGAACATTCACAATCACTGAGCATTGTATTAGACAGAAAGATAGCTCACGGGTATCTCACAAGTATACATGCTCACGGATCAAAACATCAATGCTCATACAAATTATGAACCATCAAAGCATCAACACTGAGCAAGGAAACATCATTATCTACAATTCCTAGTGTACCATCATCTAGGGGTGCAACACTGGTATGGGAAGAGATCTCATCATGAACATACCCCTCACTATCAAACATGTCAAAATGCTCAGCATGTAGATTACTGTTAAATGCGACAAAATAGAAGTCAAAACTGCTCACTGTGTTTAGATCAAGAAAAAATGTTCACTGTTATTAGATCAAGGAAATTGCTCACTGTTTTGGAACACTTCCATTGTATTCGAAATTGCTCACTGTTTCAGCTCAAGGAAAATTGCTCGGTGTCTTAGATCAAGGAACATTGCTAACTATTTTTGGAACATACACAAACACTGAGCATTGTGTTAGACACAAAAATAGCTCACGGGCATCTCACAAGTATACATGCTGAATGCTCATACAAATGATGAACCATCAAAGATCAAAGCATCACAACTGAGCAAGGAAACATCATCATCTACAATTCCTAGTGTACCATCATCTAGGGGTGCAACACTGATATGGGAAGAGATCTCCTCATGAACATACCCCTCACTATCAAACATGTCAAAATTCTTAGTACGTAGATTACTGTGATATGTGAAAAATTTGATGTCAAAACTGCTCACTGTTTTTAGATCAGAAAATTTCTTCACTGATTTTAGATCAAGGAAAAGTGTTGCCCTATTCATCACTGTTTTCGATCAAGGAGAATTGCTCACTGATCTCGATCAAGGAGAATTGCTCACTGTTTTAGCTCAAGAAAAATTGATCACTGTTTTTAGATCAGAAAATTGCTTCACTGTTTTTAAATCAGAAAATTTCTTCACTGTTTTTACTTTTTAGATCAAGGAAAACCGCTGACTGTTTTGGAACAGAAAAACCCTATTCATCACTGTTTTAGATCAAAGAGAATTGCTCATTGATTTCGATCAAGGAGAATTGCTCACTGATTTCGATCAAGGAGAATTGCTCACTGCTTTAGCTCAAGAAAAATTCCTCACTGTTTTAGATCGACGAGAATTGCTCACTTTTGTGGAACACAAACAGACACACACAAACACACAAATCCTTGTACTAGACACAAAGATTTCTCACGGAACAAAACATCAATGCTCAAACAAATGTTGAAACCATCAAAGATCAAAGCATCACAACGATAAAAAAAATAATGCCAAAATTGCTCACGGGTGAAATTTCGACCTTTCGACGAGGGCGTCTGGTGATCGACAGGAGACGGAGTAGAGGGGGGACGCCGATCTGGTGGGTGGCCGGAGGTAGGAGCGGTGGGAGTAGGAGGTGGGGCGCAGCTGGAGGCGCCGCGCAGTGCGAACCCCAAGCCCTAGCAATGGGGAATGGAGGAGGTAGCTCACGAGTCACGAAGGAATCAGCTCTTTTCAGCTGGGGGGCAGGCTCTCTTCTGCTCCCAGGACCCACTGCTCCAGGACCGGATGCCGTCCGTCCGTCTACTCCGGTCTCCCGGTAGAAAATCCGGCCGCTGTTTCCGCCTGTGGTTCTTTACTCCTGCCATGAATTTGTAGCGGGAGCAAGCACTAGTCTGATGCTAACCTTAATTAGTACTGAACCAATCAGCAAAGATCCAGGCCTAACGTCTGCACAACGGCCCAAACACAAACTCGTTAACCCATCGAGATTTCCTTTTTCTAATTATAAGGGCATCAAGGCCCCAACGCGGGTTCCCCCATACATCGTTATTTTTTTCTAGAAAATGTATACGTCGTTTGTAGCGAGCGTTAGCCCGCTCACGCCCCAAGGGGTACTATATGGGCCGGCATCTGGCCCGACTCATAATCAGGTAAAGTTTTATTTTCTAATCAGTTCAATATATTAAAAAAACTCATGTGTTCTAAAAGATAAAGAGTAGCACATATATAAAAAAATGTTCATTTAATTCCAAAAAAAATCATGCAACTATAAAAAAAAAGCCTATCTAACTTTCATAGATATTCTTGGACGTGAAAAAAGTTCAGATATAACAAACAGAAAAAATGTTCAGATATAGCAAAAAAGAAGCGTTCGTACAGGACAAAAAGTTAGTTCTGTATAATAATTTTCATATTTCAAAAATAATTCTCATGTTCCAAATAATTCTTTGTCGGTCTAATAAAATCTTTCAAAATAAATTGTTTATGAGAAAATAGAAAATGTTCATCTCTCTTAGAAACCGTTGTGTGTTTAAAAATAATATATTGATAGATTTATCCAAAAATGGAATAGAAACATAAAATGCAGAAAATAAGAAGATAAAAGGAAACAATAATAAAATGGAAACAAGAAACAATAAATAAAACAACAGAACAAAAGAAACAAGAAAGAAATAGGAAAAAAGTAATAAAAGGAAAAAGGCTCAATTATTCTAACATTTTTACTAGTTGAATGCTCGTGCATTAACACTGTACCTTAAGATTTTTTGCCATCGCACATTAGGATGATAAAATACTTGTATGCTATCTTTGGTTCAAATGATTTTGAAAGAATTGTATTGGATTTCCACCCGTAGGAATTTTTTCTAAAGAGTTCATTTGGTTCAAAGGATTGAATGCTCAAAATTTCCTATAGATTGCTTTCGTACACACAATCGCATAGAATTTCTCGTAACAGGTGAGACCGTTTGAAAAATTCCTATCTCTATGACAACTATGACATGCACTCAATCCCTATACCAAATTCAAGCGTTTTCCCGACGTTGCAACGAAATAACACTTGTTACTGTTTTCTTCATTTTGATTCCTATAGGATTTCAAATGTCATGACATCCTATTTCTGTAATATTCATATTCCTGCGTTTCTCAAATCCCGTGAACTAAAAAGGCCTATGTAGTGATTCGAACTTATAGCAAAGTTTCTGAAATCCATTGAACTTACAGTTTCGAACAATAATAAAAATACTCGCAGACATATTCTCATGAAACCTCACGTTGTGCCATGCTGCCTCAACTATGTCCTTATAGCAAAGTATAATCCAACAAGAGATGAAGTGACTTAATTTTCTGCAAGTCTTGTTTGACCCTTCTTTACGATATAAATTTATGTTCAATTATCACCACTTTCGGCCTAGGAAATTAATACACAAGATGATTTCATGTTATTTTATAACAGTGATAGTGGAATACAGTATGAGTGTATGACGGATGGGAAATAGTGAAGTTATGTATGTAGGTGATACTCCTGAAAATGAACCTGTGTGACTTAGGGGTTCATCTATTTTGTTGTTACTCACTGCCCTGTGCAATGTGTTGGATGCAAATTAGAGTTGTGGTGCATGTATTTGTGTCACTGTTATTTCTTGCTTTTGGGCAAATGTGTGTACTGGAATATGAAGTGGATCATTGGCTGAATGGTGTTATTTATGGAATGGTTCTGGATGCGTGTACTGCAATACGAAGGGGATCATTGGTTGAATGTTTGTACTGGAACATGAAGTGGATTATTGGTTGGATGTGTTAAAATTTTTTTCCAGGTGGTAATGCAATATTCGTGAGAGTAATCTAGTGCCATGCAGATCATTATTGCTAAAGGTACATAAATTTGTACTCTATCTCCTGGCGGCTTTCCCCATCAGTTACCTGACATACAAACCAACTTCACATGAATGACTGTCATTTTCCTTTTCCTGGGAGCCACTGATAGGAACAACCGCCGACAACATCCTGTCGGTGTTAACCGTCAGATATCAATATTCCCCCTTTGGAATAGTCCTAGCGGGATTTTGCTGTCGGTCAAGTCAACGGGAACTATTATCTGTTGTTTTATGGTGATCCAAATTCGTATATACTGATAAAGGCCAACTTGTGACGAGGAGAGCGGAGCGCCCCGGAGTCAGAAGTCAGACTGCAGCTGACTAGGGTTTTGCACCACTATAAATACATCTTGTAAGCCGCCGTTTGGGGTAAGCCATACATTGTAAACCCACGGCGTTTGTAACCTCACCCCGATATAGTGAAGTATTGCTGGCTGGCGCCCGTGGTTTTTTCTCCTCCATTGTTGGAGGGGTTTTTCCACGTTAAATTTCGTGTCCCCGCTGTTTGATCTTTCCGCTATTTCGTCGTTTTCTTGCTATCGTTTATAACATTGTCCTGACGGTGTTTTCCCATTTCCTGTAGGTTCCTAGGCGTAGGGAAAAGACATGTTTTCATGGTTGTGGTACCAGTTGATGTTGTCCAATCGCCTCGCTCAGGGTTCACGGGGTCGTGGTGTGTGGAGCTCTCGACAAAAGCTTTTCCCCGACGGGGGTTGGTGCCGGTGATGTTGACGTCTGTGGGCTTCATTTACTCCTTGGGGCTCGCTTGTAATGTAGTTCAGATTTTCGGTCCCTGCAAATGTCCTGGCGTGCCACTCAACTGGATGGATTTTTAGGAGGAGCAAACCAGCTCCGTGAAGTATACGAAAATTTTGGTTAAAATACCGGGCATCCAAGCGCGGCCTTGGTTGTGTTGTAAAAGAGTTTCTTCACCACTCCCCTAGGTCACTGGCTCTCGATCGCTGGTACGCGTTTGGTGGTGGGGATTGTTTTCGTTTCGTTGGGTTGCTTGGGCTAGCTGTAGGGTTTTTGCATGGTTGTTCTTAATCAACCATGGGTTGTGTGATTTTCGGCCTAGTTCTCCTTATAAAACCTCTCCGTAATGAAATCTCAGGAGCTCCTTGTCCTCTTGACGAGGTTTCGTCAAAACAATGAGGCAATGTGGTGGGCCCTCACCGCTAATTGTCTCAGTCGATTGAGTATTAAATAATTTTGGATTAATTCTGGACATATCTTAATAATTATTCAGCGCGATGTATTTGTTCATCTAGTGCAAAAAATATATGTAAATACTTGTTCCCAATGTTAACAAAAATGTGATATCACATTCTGCTTCATCTCGGTATTGCGACCCAGCCAAATACGCCCTTTGAAGTGAAGTGCTAACGTGAAGCACACGTTCGTTGGGAGACCCCAAGAGGAAGGTATGATGCAGTCTAGCAGCAAGTTTTCCCTCAGTATGAAACCAAGGTTTAATCGAACCAGTAGGAGTAGCAGCGCTTCTGAAGGTTGTCAACGGCGAATTATGATGCGGCGCAACACCAGGGAATCCGGCGCTGACGTGGAACCTGCACACAACACAATCAAACTACTTTACCCCAACGAAACAGTGAGTTTGTCAATCTCACCGGCTTGCTGAAAACAAAGGATTAAACATATGGTGTGGAAAACAGTAATAAATTGCAGAGAATGAAAAGGAACAATGTTTGCAGTTTGTGATTTAATCAGTGCAAAAGAATGGACCGGGGTCCACAGTTCACTAGAGGTGTCTCTCCATAAAAGATAACTAACATGCTGGGTGAACAAATTACAGCTGGGCAATTGACAAATATTGAGCGCATGACAATGCATATATATGACATGATGACTACTATAATATTTAATTGGGCATTACGACAAAATACATAGACCGTTATCCAACAGCATCTATGACTAATAATCCACCGCCGGGTTGTCATCCGAGTTCCCCGTTGGTATTAAGTTGCAAGCAACGGATAATTGCATTAAGTAAAGTGCGTAATGTAAACAAATACATATGACCGTGGACATAGCATTGTTAGGTTTCCCCTAGTGGCAACAGCACATCCGCAATCTTAGAAGTTGCTGTCACTCTCCCAGATTACCGGAGGCATGAACCCACTATCTAGTATAAATACTCTCTCTTGGAGTTACAAGTATCTACTTGGCCAAAGCATCTACTAGTAACGGAAAGCATGCAAGATCATAAATAACATATACGATAGATTGATAATCAAATTGACATAATATTCAATATTTATCGGATCCCAGCAAACACAACATGTAGCATTACAATAAGATGATCTTGATCATGTTAGGCAGCTCACAAGATCTAAACATAATGACACAAAGTGGAGAGACAACCATCTAGCTACTGCTATGGACCCGTAGTCCAAGGATGAACTACTCACGCATCACTCCGGAGGCAGGCATGGTGATGTAGAGCCCTCCGGTGATGATTCCTGTAACGCCCCAATTTTGGGAAGTCAGAAAAACACAGTTTTTAGAGAGCCAAAAATCAGGACCAACAAAAACTTTTCGAAAAGGCTTCACTAATGCTTGTGTTTCACTTCCCATTGCTCTGTTTGACGTTGATTGCTTTCTTGTTTGAGTTAACCGCCGAAGACACCAACCTTTGAACTCAACTGTTATAGCTTATCATTTAAATTTTGGTGATCATGTCATGACAAGAAAAATAATCCATGTGTCTTCTCCAATCTTATTTTGGCCAAACTCTTTTTCAATGATGCTTTGATATTATCAAACTACCCAAATGCCTAGTATTTAAGAAAGTAAAGTATTTCGAAAATTGCATGTTTTTAAAATATGGAGGTCTATATAATATCTCCTGAATATTTTCAACTATGTTGTTTTTCAGGTATCAACATCCCTTATTTTCAAACTCCTATTTTCAACACCTTTTTAAAATGATACAAGTGGGAGATATATTACTCCTATATTTCTCTTTATCAAACCTTTTGAAACTATCAAGTTATGAGTCGAGATACTTTAAACATCATCTTGTCATGGTTGTGTGTGATTCATTTTTTTCACAAGATGATGATGTTGGTTATGGAAGACTATGGTGGGACAAGTTGTTGTGGTTTGACTTGTGTGATCTTGGTGGTGATGTTAGTTTGCTTGTTTGTATTGGCTTGTTTGTGTTAAAAAAAATTGTTATTAACTATTTTCAACAAGACTAGAGTTGGATATTAAAATATTTCGTGAACAAAAGTGTTTCCTAAAATCTTGAGATAAATCCCTGACATGCACATGGTCATGTGTGACCTAATTGAACATCACCACCACCTTGCCCAATTCAAAATCTTGAAGAAACATGGCAAAAACCTTCTATGGACCTATCTTTTTCTCTGTTAAAAGATACCCCATCTGGAGCCTCACCAAATCTTTAACTTTGGTCAATTTGGAAATGCACCTTCATAGATCTCATCCAATCCATCTTATCTTGACATCCAAGATGTAATTTGAATCTTTCAAATTCATTTGCTTAACTATTCATGTTCACTTTGTGGCCTAATCAAAACAGTGACCCTAACTCCAGTATTTTTAAGACTTTTGGCAATTTTGTTTTGGCACTGAAACCTTGCCTTTATGGCAATGAAGCACCACCCCATCCATCCTTGGCACCTTGTCTATCATCCTAATGTCTTGTTTGAGCTTTTAATGCTTTAAACCTTCTTATTCCATGATGGTTTTGGCGCCACCAAAATAACAGTTTTCTGGACTTAGAATTTTCACCAAGTCCACAAACTGAATTTAATGAACCTGTTATTTTATACCCTTTTGGCCTCCTTGCAAAACCACACAAAATCTCTTGATCCTTCGTACATTGTCGACCATTGTGATCACCATAGTTAGTACCTCACTCCTGAACCTTTCTCCTTGACTCTGCAGGCCATTTGCTTACTTTCCCATAATGGTTTTGTCACCTTCACGTTAACTGTTTTCTGAATTTTCTGTCAACTTTTAAACATGCCCAAACCTTCTCAAATTCGTTTTAAAGCCTGTGAACCTCTTACCAAACTATACCTAACCCTATGCATTGCTCACAGGTCGTGTGTGAGCCGTGATGGCTCTGTTGCACGTGAGAGGAGTGAGCAGGGGAAGGTGGCCATGGCCTAACGCTTGCATGCTCCCCTCACCTCACCCCTCGAGCCCTAGTAGCCAAACGACGGCGCCCCCAACATGTCCCACTCCCCTGTCACGTCCTCCCTCCCTCTCACGCCTCAGTGCACCACCCAGCCCAAGCCAATCGAGCCCGGTCACTCTGTCGAGCACCTGGCGTGCGGGCAGGGTCACGTCCAGCTCTCCTCGCGTGCCAACGGCTCTCGGCCATTAGCTAGCGTCCAAAGCCAACAGCAGCGCCAGGAGACGCTCCTCCACCGCCTCCCTCGCCCAATCGATGCCCTGTGCACCTCCTCACTCGTGTCCATGCACGCAGCTCACCATGGACCGACGCCCTCTCGGTTCTAAGGCCACAAAGCATATCCTGTACCCTAACCTTGTCATTTCCACTCCCCTTCCTCCACTATCTCGCCCCTAGAGAGAGCCCTTGCCCTCTCGTCCTCTGCCGGCGAGGAACACGAGGTTTCCATCTCGGTTTCGAGATCTTGCCGTGGAGACTGCAGCCGACCCCGACCTCATCTGCTCTCCATTCTTGCTCCATTGTATTCCCCTTCTCGAGATCTTGCTCTTAGACATCTTCTTTCATTTTCAGGTACACCAGAGCCTCCGTGGCCAGCATGTGCCCGTCATGGACAACCTCGGCGCCGCCATCGACCTGGAGCATGCCGGGAAGTTCCAAGCCCATCCCCGACCTTCCCGCGACATCCTCGTTCCTCTCCAACCCTCTGTCTCGGCGTTCGAGCACCTAGGTGAGCTAGCCACGACCGAGCACCTTCTGCCCGTGCCCTCCGTCTTGTTCTGGTCGTTCCCAGGGAAGGAGACGAGCCAGCTCCGTCTTGGGCCAGCCCAGCACTATTCTCTTGGCCCGCTCCAGATCTGGCCCAGCTTCTGTTTTTTTTAGGAGATCTATTCTTTTCTCTAAATAGCAGTTTCTGGTCTGTTAGTTTAATTCAAAATAAAATAGTTAGACTTGCAATTTGTGCAAACCAAAAATCACAGTGGTAAAGCAATGAGTCTAGAACCATGTCCAACTTGCAGATCTCAAAAATATTAATTTGTGTATCCATGACAAATGTTTTGCTGTCACTGGTCTAAAACACTGTTTCATCAATAACTTGAGTTTTGTTAATCCAAATTGAGTGAATCCAATTGCTCTGGAATGCTTGTGAGTGCAGCTTTCTATAGAAATTAACCTCATGTGTTTGTGATGCTTAGTTTTGAAATGTCCTGTGTTTGAAGTTTGGACCATTAGGGTTTTCTAGCATTTAATTAATTTTCTGTGAATAAGATTTTGGACTAAATCCAATTGCAGTAGTTTCTAATTCTTACAAAGAAGCTAAACCTGGCTTTTCATAAAATTTGGTTGAACAGAACACCCTAGACTTAATAAACTCTCAAAATGGTGTTTTCTGCCTTTTAAAAATGATAAAACAATTGTTTGGTCCTTTGTGAAAATGTTGTTTTTGTTGTTGTGAATTGTTTTGGTGTTGTAGCTCACCAAATAAAGTTACTTTTAGTATGTTAGTACTGTTAGTGGCAGGTGTTAGGTTTGATTTGAGTTAAGCATGTGTTGTTAAGTGGTGATTGAAAATCTTAACACTTGTTTGATTATGTTGGTATTGTCTAATAAACTTTATGAGCTAAATAACCACTTTCAACTAAAAATGTTAACCACTGGTTGTTTAAACTTGTTAGTAATGCTTAGTCTTGCAAGTTAGCAGTAATCCCTAAAAATTGTCTAATCACTACTTTAACCCTTTTTGAGGAAAAATATGTGGTGATGTTGTTGCCAAACTTGTTTGGTAGATGTTAGTCATGCACCTTGATTGTTGTTTGTCGTAATTGCTTGATATCTTGAGTGTGCCTTGCTGTATGATTGATTGTGTTCTTTTTATTTTGCGACGCTAGACATTAACGCTACCGAGTGGCCGATGAAGAGGATTTATCTGCAAAGTATGGGAATTCATTTATATCGATCAACAAGAAGAAGTCCAGGGACATATTGCTGAGTCAGGCAAGCCACCTCACCACCCTACTGAAATCCTATTATTTCTACAAAGCATGTTTTGTTTTCTAAATAAAAATAATGCATGCTTTATTTCTTTTGTGGCATTTTGCCACCCCAAAACTATTTTTACAAAATATTGTTCGGCCAAAGATATCCACTAGTATATAATATGTTTTATAAGAATAAGTCTTTACTTGAGAAGTCTTCTACTGAAGGCGCTATCAAGAAAATTATATTTTCTAGTAGTATATCCTTATAATCTTATCTCAAAATTATAGGATGGAGCCTGGTTTTGATGAAATGTTTTCGGAAGAAAAACCGAGTTGCTGGGAGCAATCGGCGAGAAAGTGTTTTATAAAACCCGAGTTGCTGGGAGCAATCAGAGATGTTTACGAAAACCCGAGTTGCTGGGAGCAATCGGAAGTGATTACGAAAACCCGAGCTGCTGGGAGCAGTCGGAGGTGGAGATGATTTTTGAAAACAAAGTACAGCCCTAGCGGCTCGTCCGAACAATTAACCCGTACAACCACATTACCTCAAAATGGGCACGGGGCTTAGCGGAAGCTTGTTGGTGTTAGTATTCGAATACTCCTCAATTGGCTAGAAGGGGTTAGAGTCCCCGGAACCGAATGCTGGATATGGGCATACAAAGTGTGGACTTCGTGTGCCATCGGGAAGCAACGGTGGGTCTCCTGTCATGGCGGTGTGAGACTAGGGGAAACCGGATCGATACGGCTAGCTCACTCGGTGCCGGGGAGAACAAACCCACTTGAAGAGGATATTCTTATACTAGCACTGACTTAGTGGAAGTTAGGATCGGCCGTCTGATGTGTGCATGCTGTCTCCGTACAGTCCGTGGTTGATCCACGGCAGACCATCCGAATCTTGTGGTGAAAATGTACCACATCTGCAGAGTGTAAATCTATTCGAATAGCCTAGTCCTCGGTCATGGACGGTTGGAAAGGCCCCCGATCTAGGCGTATGGGCATTTTTTATGTTTTGAAAAGAAATTGTTTTCGGCAAAGAAAAAGGAGGCATCAAGGAGGTACCTGGGAGGTACGGATTTTGGGAGAAGATGGTTGGTCTCGGGGAGTCAACCAGTCGGAACCCGGAAAGGAAAAAGGGGCATCCCTATCGTAGTGTTTTGAAGAAAGCTTTACAAAAGTGTTTTCAAATGTGGACAGGGTTTTTCTGCCATTTCTAAAAGAAGTAGAATTATATCTTCAAATGATCTGTTCAACAAAGATATAGAGATGGTGTATTCTCTATGTCTAAAAGCATCGTTTGCGAAAATTAAGCCCTATAGTCATATATAGCAGCAATCCCAATTTTTTTTGAAAACGCTTTTATTGCATACCATGAAAACTTAAGCCTGGTGGTGGTCTTGCGAGTACGTAATTGTACTCATGGTTGTGTCCCTAGATATTCCAATGTCCAGATTTCAACGAGGAGATGTACGACGAGGAGGAGGAGTACGCCGACGACTACGCCAACTGAGTGTCACCGGTTAACTGCTCTGTGGGAATGCGTCCGGTTGTGACGAGGGCCGACGCTAGCCGAAAGCTTCCGCTATATCGTAGTTAATTCCGTCCTGCGTGACGATGGTTGTAGGCTTGGTCGTGTGACCATCATTTATGTAAGTCTTGTACTAATCGAGTTGGATGATGTAACTTTGTATACCATGTTGGTTATGTGATCGCGATGCACTGATCATTGGGATCGTGATCTGTTTACATAACGTGGGCACCTCAGACTGGTAGTCTGAGGGGTCCTCACAATTCCCCTCTCTGGCAGAGTGCTGGGAAGAGGTTCTGGACCCTCCCGAGCTAGGGTTGACGGCGGCGGCGTCTCTGGAACTTTTCGTGGATAATGGCTCGGGTATCTAGGGTTTTCGCATCGGGGGAAATAAGTAGGCGAAAGGGCGGCGGCTGACGACCCCCGTGGGGCCCACACCACCCTAGGGCGCGCTAGAGGGGGGCCGCGCCCTGGGTGCGTGTGGGGCCCACGTGGCTCCTCTTCGTTACTCCTTTGGACTTCCTGGTGTCTTCTGATAAAATAGGTCCCTCCGTGAAGTTTCGTCCAATTCCGAGAATATTTCCTGACTAGCTTTTCTGGAATACAAAAACAGCAGAAAACAGGAACTGGCACTTCGGCATCTTGTTAATAGGTTAGTCCCGAAAAATGTATAAAAGTGACATAAAGTGGATGCAAAACATGTAACAATCTATTATATATTAAAAATAGATTATGGGCTAACCAGAAATTAGAGAATTACTCTAGAAATTACCAGAAAAATCAGAAATATCTGACCGTTAGTTTAATTAAATAACTAATCTCAACCAATGGATCTAAACAAAAAAAATTGATTGAACTAAACTACCCACCATTGCCATTATGTTGGAATAACCTTTCGTCCTTGCGGTTTAGAATTAAATTAGGTTTCTTCCCTCACCATACGAGAAAAGAATAGTTTAGTGCGCCGCCGGCCACATATGACCTGCTTGCATCGTCGCGCCCTCCATGAGCGGCCGAGCTGGTAAATTCCGATCGAGCGCGTGCCTACAAGCAAACTCCCAGAAGCACCGTTGCCCTCAATCCTCTACCTGTACGTAATTGGTGTCTTAGCCAGCCAATGAGCCACCGGAAAATAGGATGGGAATCTGTATGAGCGATTGAGCTCTGTTGATTATTTGCTACGTGTTTCAGATGATGAAGAAGCAAGACATGCAAGCTAGCTAGAACGATGCCGCAACTGACCGTATACGGACATGCAGTTGCCACAGTCAGCTGTATTCATTCATCTTTTTGTATGGGAGCGGCACGGCAGCGTGGCGATTACAGTCGTTCGATGGCGTCGGCCACCATGTTACAATGGCCGGTATTGGGATCAACCAGGTCAGGCCGGCTTTCTTCAGACCATGTACGTGCTAAGTTGATAAAGTTTGATAGTGCATAGCAGCAATTCATCTGTTTGTATGGGAGCAGCACGATAGCCTGGCCATACAGTCGTTCGACGTTGTCGGCCACCGTCTCACAATGGCCGGTCTTGAGATTAAACAGGTACGTACGTGTAAGTTTGATCGTTAGAAAATAGCACCAATGATGTAAATACTCCCTCCTATCCATATTAGTGGGCATAGCTTTGTCTAAATTCATATGTATCTAGTTAAGTATTTAGACTAGATACATGTGTATCTAGACAAAGTTGTGCCCACTAATATGGATCGGAGGGAGTAGTATTTTTTTAAGCAAGAAACTTTATCACGACTGAAGTTCATCAGATTAATGTGCACACATACATGCTTCATCACTTGCAGTATGTATACTGATAGTACTTATATACTTAAATTTGTATCCACAAAACCTACAGATTGCAGAAGACTATCAAGTCATCAACGAGCACGCAGGCGAGATCTGACCGGCACGTCCGCGGCAGCTCATCATGCAAATGCTTCCATAGTCAAATCTCAATATGGTTTGGAGCAAAACAAGATACTAAAATCTTAGGCTGGTATGAATTTCTGTCTTCACTTGAGCACTATGGAGTAAATTATTTTATTGATGTGGTGCATTATATGACTGTGATTGAAATTTGTCCCACGTGCTAACATGAATATACATTATGAGTATATATTTTGTTGCAGGTTTCTTCATATAAATTTCCTTTTTTATATACTACTACGGCGCTGAGGATATAGTATTTCTAATGCTGGATGATTTCAAACAATCTTCAGTGATTCCTGGTAGTGATTCCTGGTACAACATCCTGGTCTACAAAATCAATAGAAATTACTCTAGATTTGTTTTAAGTCTATTGCGAACCAGAGAGAATTTTTTGATGTTAATTCTTTATTATTGCGACTCTCTACTGACCCATGATCTGTAATACAGTTAATGCAATTTTAGAGAGCATAGGAAGATTTAGCCTAAGTCTAGCATTAGAGATAAATTATAGATCGCAGACCGATTTAGCAGGCAAGTATTTGTTGTTTTGGGTTGGTAAAACTGTAAGGATTAGGAGGCAGCAAATGTGTTCGGGTTGTAGTGGTACAAGAAAATATGCTTATATAATATTTTGAATCATATCCGAGTAGGCTTCCTATTTTCTATTACAGCTTATAGATCAAAAAAGGTGCAACTCAAATGTAGACCAGTAACATGGCAAGTTTCAGAGTTGGCAAATCTTCGCTCCTACCAATTGGATCTTGGACATTTGAGGTATTGTATTTATGCACTTCAAATAAATCAAAATTTCATCCTTCACAAAACGCATGTCCATGATAACTTTTCCATTTCAATTTCTATGTTTAAATTGATATTTTCCAATGCAAGAATCTTGCAGTTAATGCTTAGGGTCATATTTTCATATGATAATATAAAACTTCAAGAAAGGTTCTTATAAAAAACAAGCTGCTGCCCATCGTTGGGAATGTAAACAAGCAGTGCGTCTAGAAGGAGGGAGTTAGTAAAATATGATTCTTTTGACTACGATTGCTTATTCCATGATTTGGCATGTGTCGCAAACTATGCTTTATAATACCGAACGTCGTGAACAGTTTTTGATTTACTTTATCTCTCTTGAAATAATTGACTGCCTTTTATTTTAGTTTTTCAGAAGGACCTCTGCTTCTTACTCCTGGGTGGATGTCAACTTGCATTTTAAGGTAAATGCTAATCAATTTTATATGTCAACCTGCACCCCAAACCTCACGCTCCTGGTCGGATCGAAGGTGTGGCCGTCGTCCGCCATGGTCCTCCAACTGCAGTACCTTATGCTCCATTTATAGGCTCTCCATTTGTACACGAGGGAGTATGTCGGAGATCTGATTTTGGTGGATTCCAAGGAACAGAGAAAAGCAGATTTGGAGACCAGTGGTGGACAAGAAAGGGAAATGGAATGGTGAGAAATGGGGAAAATGTGGACATCTGAGGGAAGAGAGTTAAACAAAGGTAAATTGTTGTTTAATTATTATTCTACCAGGCCACTTAATCAACGAATAAAAAGTCACGTTCAACTCTTATAACAGCAGAAATATGCAAATCAAACGGCAGAAAAAGTCGACTGGAATTTAGTTCAATCTCATGCCACTGAGTTTTACCAAATCCAATTTTTGTTTAATTATCCGTGAAATTTAAAACTATATATATCACATTTAAATTCAAATAAATATTTTAAGATCAGTTGAGCATATAAATTGAGTTAGGTTGATTCAAAGATTCTTTTGAACCATCGAGTAGGATCCTTGCCATTTTAAATTAAGGAGATGTGCGGGAACCAAGTCAAAATCGGTTCGACTAAGAAACGCCACCATGCTCTAGCCAGGGAAAAAAGGTGCTTGCCAATCTTTATATAAAATTAATAAATATTGAACAAATAATTATTAGAAATGCACGTTCCCTCTTAGGATTCGGTTATATGCCGACTTTTATTAGGTTCTGGATAATTGTTTACACGGATCATATATTTTATTCAAAAGGCCGTCAAGATGTTTTTATTAGGTTGTATAGAATTAATTCCACTTTATGGAACATATAGTAATTTATAAAAGACCATCAAGGAGTTGCCCGCGCATGTGCGCGGGCCACTGTGCTAGTTGGTATAATATCAGCATGGAACATAAAAAATTATAGATACGTTTGAGACGTATCAGCATCCCCAAGCTTAGTTCCTGCTCGTCCTCGAGTAGGTAAACGATAAAAACAAAATAATTTTTGAGGTGACATGCTACCATCATAATCTTGATCAAATAATATTGTAAGGCACATGTAAATGAATGAAGTGATCCAAGTCAATGGTCTATAATTTGCTACCAAATAGATAATGAGTAAACAATGAATCACACAAGCTAAACTTTTTCATGAATAGTACTTTGGAGACAAGCATCAAAAAGTTTTGCATAAGAGTTAACTCATAAAGCAATAGATTCTAATAAAAGGTATTTAATCAACACAAAGGAAGAATTAAGTTTCAGCATTTGCTTCAACTTTCAACATGTTTATCTCATGGATATTGTCAACACAAAGTAATATAATAAGTCCAATAGTAGCATATAACAAATGTTGTAACAAAGTTGACACTAGTGTTTGCTTGTGGAAGATAGAAGGAATAGGAAAACTGACTCAACATAAAAGTAAAAGAAAGGCCCTTCGCAGAGGGAAGCAGGGATTAAATCATGTGCTAGAGCTTTTATGTTTTTTGAAATCATATAGAGATTGCATAAAATATTTGACACTCCTCCCAACCTTTGCTAACACAAGCCATGGCTAACCGAATCCTCGGGTGCCTTCCATCAATCACATACCATGGAGGAGTGTCTAGTTTTGAGAGGTGTTTGTTAATTGTCAACGAATGGTAGCGGATGAAAACAGTATTCTCCCTGTCAAACAGACTTTTAAGAGCGGCTCCCATGAAGGACGTTATTTCTACCAGCAAGGCAGATCATCCCTCTTTCTCTTTGGTTTACACACACAGGTATTTCACTGTTTGTCATTGCTTACTGATAAATCAGGGCAAAAGTGTGAAGAGAATTAATTGGTTAAAGTTGTAATTAATTGGGACTGGGCACCCCGTTGCCAGCTCTTTTTGCAAAATTAATGGATAAGCGGATGTATATGCCACTAGTCCAGGTGTAAAAGTCCATTTGACAAGTCGAATAAAGAATAACCCACTACTTCCTCATGAGCTAGTAAACATTGACACAAAAAGGAATAATAACAATTTTGAATAGTTTAAAGGTAGCACATGAAAAATTTACTTGGAGTGGCAAGGAAATACCACATATAGGTAGTTATGGTGGACACAAATGGCATGGATTTTGGCTCAAGGATTTGGATGCACGAGAAGCATTCCCTCTCAGTACAGAGTTTAGGCTAGCAAGGTTTTGTAAGCAAACACCAAGTTTTACATGACAACCATATTGCAAACATTATAAGACTTCATACCGTCTTCCTTGTTAACCAAACTCTTTTATTAGAAAATATCTAGACCTTAGAGATACCACCTATGCAAACCAAATTTCAACAAGCTTTACGGTAGTTCTTCACTAATAGGCTTAACTTACATGATGCAAAAATTTAATCATGATCTACTTGTTAACTCAAAACAATTGACAAGTATCAAATTATCCAAATTAGTGATCTACAAGAATATGCAAGTTTTTTCCATTATACCAATTACCACATGCAACATTTTTGTTCCAACCAAACACCAATCAATTTATTTTAACAACTCTCCAAACAAGTATAAGTGAAGCAAGAGAGTACTTTCTTTAAAAGAAAGCTAATAGCTCTGACAGGAGATACATGAAAACAAGAGCTAAAAGCTGAACAGCGCTAGATATGAATACTCAACAAATATAAGTGAAGAATAGGAGTATTCTCATGAAAAAGCGGAGCGTGTCTCTCTCCCAATCAAGAATGCTAGGGTCCAGTCAAGTTTATTGAAAATAAAACACACAGACGCTCCAAGAAAAGCACATATGATGTGAAAGAATTAAAATATAGTTTCACTAGAGATGACCTGATAATTTTGCCGATGAAGAAGGGGATGCCTTGGGCATCCCCAAGCTTAGACGCTTGAGTCTTCTTGAAATATGCTGGGGAGATCCATGGGAGCCTCCCCAAGCTTAAGCTCTTCACTCTTCTTGATCCTATTATATCATCCTTCTCTCTTGACCCTTGAAAACTTCCGTCACACCAAACTCAAAGTAAATCTCATTAGAGGGTTAGTGCACAATCAAAAACTCACATGTTCTATAAAGACGCAATATGACTTGTTACTTTAAACATTAGCTACTGCCACTGATGTTATGTGAAGCTCTTCCACCCAAAAAAGAATTTCACTCAACACTAGTAAAAGAGAGAATGCAAAATAAAAAGGCATAATCTGTCTAAAACAGAACAGTCCGCAAAGACGAATTTTTTCGAGGCACTTACGACGCTCAGATCAAAAAACTTTGAACTAATGAAAGATTCAGACATTCATAAAGATTACGCACAAAATTTTCAGATTTAATTAACAATCTGGTGATTTTAGGAATTTCGTACAGTGAACAGCAAAAATCTGTTTCTGCGCAGCAATCAAAATTAGCATCATCTTAACATTAGAGGCTACTCTTGGCACAACAATGCAAGAAAATAAAGATACAAAGGAGTTGCTACAGAAGTAGACAAACTCCTTGACTCAAATAAAGAAAAATTATAGAAATAAAAACAATGGGTTGCCTCCCATAAGCGCTTTTCTTTAACGCCTTTTAGCTAGGCATAGTGATTTTTATGATGCTCACATAAAGATGAGAGTTGAAACATAAAAGAGAGCATCAAGGAGCATATATAAAACATGTTTAAATCTAACACTCTTCCTATGCATAGGAGTCTTATAAGAAAACAAGTCAATGAAGCACAAAGTGACTAGCATAGGAAGGCAAAACAAGTGCAACTTCAAAACTTTCAACATAAAGAGAGGAGACTTAATATTATTGAGATATATGAAACTGTGTCTCCCTCTCTCATACTGACCATTAGGTCTTAAAGCAAACATCATATAGAAGCAACACAAGAGAAAGCTCAAAACTTTCATCATAAAGAGAGGAAATTTAATAACATGAAGATTTATATAACCATATTTTCCTCTCTCAAAATAATTTTCAGTAGCATCATGAATAGACTCAACAATATAGCTATCACATAAAGCATTCTTATCATAATCCACATGCATAAAAGTATCATTACTCTCCACACAAGCATAATAAATTTCATTAGTAATAGTGGGAGTAAAACTAGTACAATCATTATAATCATCATTAAGTGGAGGCAAAGTAAATTTCCTCCTCCAAGTTTGGGGGACTAAAAATATCATTTTTATCAAAACCAGCTTCCCCAAGCTTAGAGCTTTCCATGGCATTAGCAATAATGGTGTTCAAAGAATGTATGCTAATAACATTGCTACTATCATGATTGTTATGCAAATAAAGTTCCATAGGCTTTTTAATTTTCTCTTCAGACACTTCATGTCCCAACTCAAGATAAATTTCATAAAGCTCTCTCATGTTGTTTTCAGTCATAGGACTAGTTTCAAGAAAAGTAACCATTGATAGCAAGTAAAGAACTAGACATAATAACTAAAACAAGAAACAAAACTAGATGCAGGAAACTGATTTTTTTTGTGTTTTTGATAATTGAAAGCAAACAAGATAAAATAAAATAAACTAAGCAAGACAAAAAACAAAGTAAAGAGATAGGAAGCGTGAAACTCCCCTTGCAGAAATGCTTCTACTCCCCGGCAACGGTGCCAGAAAAGTAGTTGCTGACGTAGTTGACGAGGGAATTGGCTGCTTCTGCTAAAGCGCTTCTGACTCCCCGTCAACGGCGCCAGAAAAGTAGTTGCTAACGTGAAGCACACGTTCGTTGGGAGACCCCAAGAGGAAGGTATGATGCAGTCTAGCAGCAAGTTTTCCCTCAGTATGAAACCAAGGTTTAATCGAACCAGTAGGAGTAGCAGCGCTTCTGAAGGTTGTCAACGGCGAATTATGATGCGGCGCAACACCAGGGAATCCGGCGCTGACGTGGAACCTGCACACAACACAATCAAACTACTTTGCCCCAACGAAACAGTGAGGTTGTCAATCTCACCGGCTTGCTGAAAACAAAGGATTAAACGTATGGTGTGGAAAACAGTAATAAATTGCAGAGAATGAAAAGGAACAATGTTTGCAGTTTGTGATTTAATCAGTGTAAAAGAATGGACCGGGGTCCACAGTTCACTAGAGGTGTCTCTCCATAAAAGATAACTAACATGCTGGGTGAACAAATTACAGCTGGGCAATTGACAAATATTGAGCGCATGACAATGCATATATATGACATGATGACTACTATGATATTTAATTGGGCATTACGACAAAATACATAGACCGTTATCCAACAGCATCTATGACTAATAATCCACCGCCGGGTTGTCATCCGAGTTCCCCGTTGGTATTAAGTTGCAAGCAACGGATAATTGCATTAAGTAAAGTGCGTAATGTAAACAAATACATATGACCGTGGACATAGCATTGTTAGGTTTCCCCTAGTGGCAACAGCACATCCGCAATCTTAGAAGTTGCTGTCACTCACCCAGATTACCGGAGCCATGAACCCACTATCTAGCACAAATACTCTCTCTTGGAGTTACAAGTATCTACTTGGCCAAAGCATCTACTAGTAACGGAAAGCATGCAAGATCATAAATAACATATATGATAGATTGATAATCAACTTGACATAATATTCAATATTCATCAGATCTGGACGCTCCCGAGCTAGGGTTGACGGCGGCGGCGTCTCTGGAACTTTTCGTGGATAATGGCTCGGGTATCTAGGGTTTTTCATCGGGGGAATAAGTAGGCGAAAGGGCGGCGGCTGACGACCCCCGTGGGACCCACACCACCCTAGGGCGTGCCAGAGGGGGCACGCCCTGGGTGCGTGTCGGGCCCACGTGGCTCCTCTTCATTGCTCATTTGGACTTCCTGGTGTGTTCTGATAAAATAGGTCCCTCTGTGAAGTTTCGTCCAATTCCGAGAATATTTCCTGACTAGCTTTTCTGGAATACAAAAACAGCAGAAAACAGGAACTGGTACTTCGGCATCTTGTTAATAGGTTAGTCCCGAAAAATGTATAAAAGTGACATAAAGTGGATGCAAAACATGTAACAATTGGTATAATATCAGCATGGAACATCAAAAATTATAGATACGTTTGAGACGTATCATGAAACAGACCATCAACGACTTCAAAGTAAGGGGATATTGATGGCCATTGACGTAGTTACCTGCGTCAAAAGAATATGGGTTAGGTTTAGACTCCAAGTGCAGAGTGGATAGTATAGGAAAGACAGTTTTCCCCACGAGGGGTGACTCGAGGGTTTAATATCGAACTCTCGGGGGATCAGTAGTGAAAGATTTGTCTTCTTATCCTTCTCTTGAAAAGCTACAAACAAAGTAAATTGTTTTGTGCCCTCAACCTCACCAAATGGTTGGCAAGCACAAGGTGTGAGAATGATATGAAAATAAAATGAATGCAAAACAGTAAATAAATATGCATTGATGATAAATAAATATGCAAGGATGGTGGAAACAATGATGGATGATATTTTTGGGTTTTGTATTGTGAATGCAAGATGTAAAAGTGTTTTTGTATTTTCGGATTTTTAAATGGCAGAAAATGTAAAGTGGATAAAAGTTGTTGGAAAAGTGTTTCTTATGATTAAAAATGGACCGGGGTTCATGTTTTTACAAATGCACTCTCTTTAATAAAGTGGTAGACAATGGAACACTAGAATTGACATATGAGATTGCAACATAAAGGTTTCATGACAAGTTACTAATTATATGGGCATCACGTCCTAACATAGAGATCTTTTGTTTATTAATCTCTCTTATACTCCACCAAGATGCGAACTAAATCATAAAACCTTAGTAATTAAGATAAATCAGAGCATAGCATTAAGTTTCATGACATGAAGTTAAAATAAGAACATGCTAGATCTAGTCATGGAGTAGTGGCAATGGTCACACCCACATCTCCGGTAGCAAGCTATTTTTCTTTATCCCTAGTGAGGCAACAAAGTAAGGTAAAGTACCCAAGTAGATCGCGGAACTTCTGTCAATTTCACCGCACTAGCCACCCCCCCCCCCCCCCGTTACTCCATCTAATGCACACGTTCCACCTCACACGCTCTCATACACATGCTTGATCAAAACAAGTAAACAAGAACCGGGTACATAATATGCATCTACTTTCATAACTGAAACAAAACTATTGCAATCTCAAACATATATTAACTCATAAAAAGATCCACCACAAAGGTATTACATAGATGACCGTAATCATGTTCAGCAGCTCATACGGTACTAATTAGTGAAGCTCAAGAGAGGAGAGATACATAAGTTACTTCCACAAACCCATAGTCCAGGGGTGGACTACTCCTTCTTCATCATGGAGACGGTGGAGAAATCGTTGGAGAAGATAGAGACCACCCCGGCAGCGCCCCGTCGGAGTTTTCCCCCCTCCAATCTGCAACTCCAGGTTTCTGTTTCGTGGTTTCTGTGTTTCTGCGGCGCTCCTTTCCGAAGGGCGTCGAGAATTATTTTTATAGTCGGTGTTAGGTCAAGACGAAGGTTCTGGAGAAAAGATCGACGGCAACGGAGCCTCGAGGCCCCAGATGGTGGGTCCCACGTGGCCAAGGAATCTGGCCGCGTGGGCCACCCTCTTCTGGCCCTTGGGCCTCCGTTTGTTCGCTTCCTTCGCTCCTACGCTTTGTTCCTTCCAAAAACTGATGCTCGTAAATTTTCAGGTCATTTGGACGTCGTTTGGGTCCCTGAGACATCAAAATATAGAAAATAAGGTTTTCTGCCAGTGCAGGGTTAATTCCAGAAAAATGGGAAAACAATGAAATATTCCCAAAATCAATATAAATCAATGATATAACCCTTATATGATGCAAATATGATTGAAATATAAGTAATATAATGCAAAGTTCATGTATGCATTTTACAATGGTCATAGAGTACTCTTATGAAATCTGAATATAAAAGATGGACACTTTGGAAAGATATATAAATGAGTAGAGGTAAAACATGAATAAGTTTATCTAACTTCCAAATGCTTCTACTTAAGTTAATGTTGCAATGTGGTATTCATTGGTGTCAAGCTCTCATTACCCCTATCATAGCATCTTGAATGGTTAAAGTTTAAAGTGAAAGCAAATATGAGTAATGTGCTTGACAAAGTATGGGTTGAATGCCTCATGCCCCGTGAATACGAGTACCTACACCACGGTACTCAACTTGGGTCACAAAGCAAATTCAAGTTAAGTCATTGCAAGTAATAAAAGCGTCATCAAGAGCGTCAACTGGGGTACCTCTTGTCTCAGGACATGGAACAAGCCCATGTCAAAATGACAAGACAAACAAACAAAATGAACAATCTCACACCCTTTTTATTTACTATTGGTATAGCTTTTTATTGTGGGTGCATCACTGAAGGTTCACCATAGCATGTAAGTAAATTTCCACCATGAATGATGCATGGCTTAGATTAGCGGCCCAGGCGTCTCTCTAGCCATTTATACACTCAAACTTACTAAGTTTCCACATTTATTTGGCACATGATAAGCATCCATAAACAAAAGTACATGATATCAACTAAATATATAAAGAGCACGTTGAAAGCTTGCCATGTGACACATATGAGCTAACTCCCAACCAAGACTCTTGTCAAGCCACAACTTCATAATTTTAATCACAATGGTCATGTTTATTAAGTGCAATAAAAGTAAGTGTGCATCAAGTTCGTGAGAGCTTTTAACCAACTTTTCCCATAACAATCAATAACATAAGCATTTTAATTCAGAAGTATAGATAATACAAAATAACATGATAAACATACTCGGAATAGCATAAAGCTAATAGGTAGATATGGTGGACTCACTGGAAAAACTTTGGTTGAAGGTGTTGGAAAACAAGTTTTTACTTGTTGGAATTTTTGGGCTAGCAAGAGGGAGAAAGTTGACCGTCTAAATGCATGCATAAGTGTCCATAGAACTAACCAATCCATGTTAAACAAAGTAAAGTAACATTCAGCATCAAAACATGAATAAAAGATAGCTCTTGATAAAACACTTGCAAATTAATATTCATTAAAAGCATATGAATCATGCAACTATATGTATCTTTTTGAATCAACTCAAACATCCCTTTCCCAATCTTTTTAATAGCATCCAACTTAATTCAACCCAAATTTCCAGTAGCTCTCTCATATATAAATGATAGTGGTGGTCTCAAACAAAAATCAAACCGAAATAAAAACAAATAAAAGACGCTCCAAGTTTATGCGATAAAGTGCATTGATCGAAAAACAGAAGTTAGACGTGTGCAAACCGAGAGTGTGTTGGTCCAGTGGGGTTGTCTTCACATCCCCAAGCTTATGGTCTTCACCATCCTTGGATAGCTCTTGGTGCATCTCCTCTAATCCCTGTGAAAAAACTTCAAAACACCGTTTCTCCCATTTCTTTTCTGTGGGGTGACATTAGTAGTGATAGACAAATGAATTCTTGCTGCATAAAATCCTTAAACAAAAATTCATATGAATGTCCAGAAAGTGTATAATGTTGTATGCCTACTTATAAACTCAATTGGATCAAAAAGATTCAAGTTAAAAGTTCAAAGAATGCATCAAACAAAATGGGACAGAATCTGTCCAGAAAAACAGCAGCAGCAAAACGTATTTTTCTACCCTACTTAAATATGTCGAAAAATCTGAAAAATTCATGCTTACAGAGGATGAAAAGTTGCAACTACAGTTCAAATATCAGCTCATTCGGAGTTACAGAATAGGAATAAAAATCATACCGTGCACAGATTCGTGCTGGAATAAAATCTCCGAATGCAAATAGCAACTTTTTCAAACCAAAATAGGTAAAACTTGGCACTTTATTAAAAATTCCAGAAACAAAACTAAAAACTAAGTCTCTTGTTACAGCAAGAGGACACAAAGAAAATCAAAAATAAAAACAACCGGGTTGCCTCCCGTAAAGCGCTTTCTTTATAGCCATGTAGCTAGGCTTCTTACTTGATATTTATTGTGGACGAAGCTCATGAGGGAGCTTGAACTTTGATGTGTCCCTCTTCCTTGGGAAGTGTTCCATGCACTTCTTGTGTGGAAACTGAAACTTCACATTCCCTTCTTTTGAATCAATGATAGCACCTGTGGTACGAAGAAAAGGTCTTCCAAGAATAATTGGACTAGAGGTTTTATTCCCCATATCCATGATTAGAAAATCAACAGGTACAAATGTCATATGCAACTCTACCATAACATCACTTACTTTTCCTAAAGCATGTTTAATGGAATCATCAGCAAGTGCAAGTTCAATAGAGCATTTTTCAAGATTCTTTAATTCAAGAACTTCATATAATTCTTTAGATAAAACAGAGACACTAGATCCTAGATCTAATATAGCATGGTGTGTCTCTTTTCCAATGGTTACTAGTACTTTGGGAATCCATATATCCCCAAGCTTAGGTGGTATCATAGCTTCTTGGTTGTACCTAGCAATCTTTTCTTTTAAAACATGATTAGCAATATAAGAACCAAAACCTGCTTGGTTAACATTAATGGAAGGATCACTTGCAAATTTTTGTAAGATAGATATTAATTCATGCAAGCTACAATTCTCTAAGTCAAGTAATGGTTCCTTGACTTCACTAAGCATTTTAACTTCCTCAACTTTTTTCTCTAACTCAATTAACAGAAGAGATTCATCATATTCAGTTTCGTTAACTTCTTCTTTTAAACCAACAAGTTGAGACATAAATGGCAACAAATATTCAGGATAGTTCAATAATTCATTAAGAGTTTCCTCCAAAGTAAGAGGAACATTTTCAGCAATATTAATAGAATTCATTCCAACCATAGGTGGTGCTTGTGGTTTCCCTGCAGACATACTCAATAAAGTGGCTTGGTTATCAGCTAGTTTTGACAAGGCTTTGTCTAGTCCTGCAGTTTGGAGTTGTAAGCCTTTAATATCAGAACTAATAGAAGCAACAGACTTATTCAACTCTTGTATCATGGTATTATGACTAGCAACTTGTTCCATAAGAATTTTATTAGCCTCAAAATTATCATTACGTGGTGGCATAGGCTTCCAATTATTATCACTAGCATTAGGATATGGAATAGAAGGACGGTTGTTGGGAACATATGGGGCTTTATTATAGGAATTATAATTGTTATTACCATACCCATTATTACCATAGTTCCTAATGAAGTTAACATCAACATTTTCAGGATTATTACCAACTAGTTCTTGCAAAGGCACATTTTCAATATTTTGTTTATTAATGAAAGCAAGAATAGTGTCCATTTTAGATGACAAATCATTTGTTTCTTCTATGGAGTTTACTTTCTTAGATGGATTAGGTGCTCTATCAGTATGCCATTGACTATAGTTTTGCAAAATACTTTCCAATATGTTCTTAGCTTCTACTATAGTTTTTCCCATAAAAGCCCCTCCAGCAGCGGAATCAAGAATATTTCTAGACATGTAATTTAGACCATTGTAAAAAGAGTGTAATATGGTCCATTCGTTAACCCCATGTGATGGACAAGTTCTAAGCATAAGTTTTATCCTATCCCAAGCCATGGCAACATGTTCATTTTCATTTTGCCTAAAAGAAAGAATATTGTTTCTATTTTGCAAAATTTTAACAGGAGGATAATATTTCTTAATGAAAGCTTCTTTTAGATCATCCCAAGAATTAATGCTACCAGTAGGTAATGAATGCAACCACTCTTTAGCTTTTCCTCTAAGTGAGAAAGGAAATAACTTCAGTTTTAGAATATCACTTTCCACATTTTTAAATTTTGCATGTCACATATTTCAACAAAATCATGAAGATGCATAGAGGCATCCTCCATAGCACTACCGCCAAATTGTTCCCTAGTTATCAAGTTCAACAAACTAGGACTTACTTCATAACTATCAGCTTTATCTCAGGTGTGGCAATGGGCCTAGCAATAAATTGATCATTTGGAGTGTTTGTGTAATCACACAACTTAGTTCTTTCTCCCATTTTTGCAAGTTTTTATGTGTTTTTAATTTTTTATGCAAAACTGAAAATAAAATGACTAAACAATGCAAACCGAAATAACAAATGCAACACAAAATGCAAAACTGAAAATAAAATGCAAACCGAAATATAAATATGATATGCAAGACAATAACAAAACAAAATAAAATGATTTGAAGGTAAAGATGGATAAGATGATGCTCACGTAGGTGCAACCTCCCCAAGCTTAGGTGTTTGCACAAGTTGGTGATGAAGTTGACTTTGTTGTGAGATACCCTTGGATAAACCTTTACAGCAATGATTCCCCGGCAACGGCGCCAGAAAACTGTCTTGATGGCCCTTGACGTAGTTACCTGCGTCAAAAGAATATGGGTTAGGTTGAGACTCCAAGTGCAGAGTGTATAGTATAGGAAAGACGGTTTTCCCCACGAGGGGTGACTCGAGGGTTTAATATCGAACTCTCGGGGAATCAGTAGTGAAAGATTTATCTTCTTATCCTTCTCTTGAAAACCTACAAAACAAAGTAAATTGTTTTGCCCTCAACCTCACCAAGTGGTTGTCAAGCACAAGGTGTGAGAATGATATGAAAATAAAATGAATGCAAAACAGTAAATAAATATGCAATGATGATAAATAAATATGCAAGGATGGTGGAAACAATGATGGATGATATTTTTGGGTTTTGTATTGTGAATGCAAGATGTAAAAGTGTTTTTGTATTTTCGGATTTTTAAATGGCAGAAAATGTAAAGTGGATAAAAGTTGTTGGAAAGGTGTTTCTTATGATTAAAAATGGACCGGGGTTCATGGTTTCACAAATGCACTCTCTCTTTAATAAAGTGGTAGACAATGGAACACTAGAATTGACATATGAGATTGCAACAAAAGGTTTCATGACAAGTTACTAATTATATGGGCATCACGTCCTAACATAGAGATCTTTTGTTTATTAATCTCTCTTATACTCCACCAAGATGCGAACTAAATCATAACACCTTAGTAATTAAGATAAATCAGAGCATAGCATTAAGTTTCATGACATGAAGTTAAAATAAGAACATGCTAGATCTAGTCATGGAGTAGTGGCAATGGTCACACCCACATCTCCGGTAGCAAGGTATTTTTCTTTATCCCTAGTGAGGCAACAAAGTAAGGTAAAACCCAAGTGGATCGCGGAACTTTCTCTCACGTTCACCGCACTAGCCACCCCCCGTTACTCCAACTAATGCACACGTTCCCCCTCACACGCTCTCATACACATGCTTGATCAAACAAGTAAACAAGAACGGGGTACATAATATGCATCTACTTTCATAACTGAAACAAAACTATTGCAATCTCAAACATATATTAACTCATAAAAAGATCCACCACAAAGGTATTACATAGATGACCGTAATCATGTTCAGCAGCTCATACG
Source organism: Poa pratensis (assembly GCA_947311845.1). NCBI lineage: Eukaryota > Viridiplantae > Streptophyta > Magnoliopsida > Poales > Poaceae > Poa > Poa pratensis. Next base: position 14,542,339 of record CAMZMU010000117.1, read on the forward strand.
GTACTAATTAGTGAAGCTCAAGAGAGGAGAGATACATAAGTTACTTCCACAAACCCATAGTCCAGGGGTGGACTACTCCTCTTCATCATGGAGACGGTGGAGAAGTCGTTGGAGAAGATGGAGACCACCCGGCAGCGCCCCGCCGGAGTTTTCCCCCTCCAATCTGCAACTCCAGGTCTCTGTTTCGTGGTTTCTGTGTTTCTGCGGCGCTCCTTTCCGAAGGGCGTCGGGGACTATTTTTATAGTCGTTTTAGGTCAAGACGAGGTCGGAGAAAAGATCGACGGCAACGGAGCCTCGAGGCCCCAGATGGTGGGTCCCACGCGGCCAAGGAATCTGGCCGCGTGGGCCACCCTCTTTGGCCCTCGGGCCTCCGTTTGTTCGCTTCCTTCGCTCCACGCTTTGTTCCTTCAAAAACTGATGCTCGTAAATTTTCAGGTCATTTGGACGTCGTTTGGGTCCCTGAAACATCAAAATATAGAAAATAGGGTTTTCTGCCTGTGCAGGGTTAATTCCAGAAAAATGGGAAACAATGAAATATTCCCAAAATCAATATAAATCAATGATATAACCCTTATATGATGCAAATATGATTAAAATATAAGTAATATAATGCAAAGTTCATGTATGCATTTTACATGCATCAGATATGTAGGGTCCGCTACCACTTCTAACAGTACTTTCTATGCATGAGAACCATGACCGTACCTTGAGTGTATATCACTGAGCCACGTAGGTTGATGGAGAGAAATTCTACATAACGTGTCATCATCAACCTGTCCATATCCCCAAAGCTCGCTTCCGTCTGCAGAGGCAGTAGCACCACCGCCTTCTCACCATTGAGAACGAGGCACATCGCGAGGATGGAAGCGTACGATCGGTACATTTGGGCAAGATATGCTACCCTTTCTAGATATCATGATCAAATATGGTCAAACTCAAGGGACAGAGCTTAATTAGTACATGCTTTGAGGGAAGGGGGGCAAATGCCCCCCCCCCCTCCCCCAAAGCGGTTTCGGCTCTCCGGCACCAAAGTAAACTGTTTTATTGCGGTGCCAATGGAGTTTGGAAACTTATTTCGACAAAGTTGTCTCTATGATGCCTACATGATTCCAAAAAGACATGTTTCCTGTATTAGACCCTAGCGGCCCTTTCCCTCATTGCCGGAGGGGAAAGCTTATGGCGGATTGTGTGAAGGAGAGGAAACAGTGGTTTAGGCGCGCCATCTTGATACAAACTAGAAAATACCCCGCGCGTTGTTGCGGAATTTGTAATAATTATTATTGTTTTGTGATCGAATATCAGGAGGTTTAGTCAAGAGAAAGTACAAAAATGAATCAAATAAAGTGGATGAAAAAAGAATATCCATTTAACTGATTCTGGGTATCAGACAGTGTAAATGATACATTTGTTACAACCACCAAATGCAAATAACTTGTTGAAAAAAGTTTAGTATTGGTGATAAATCATACCAAGAGGCAAGAGATCCATCATGAATGACCTCCCATGCACTCCCTTCAATTCGGTATTGATGGAGACTAACATGAGAGAAATGAAGGGCATACATTAATTCCGTTATACTTTGCTCAGTCAAGATGAATATGCATTTGAAAATATAATACTTCCATGATACTACTATGGGTCATAGTTAGTGGCACTTGTATCGGCAATCGGCAGGTAGAAACATGATCCTCTCGATGGACTGTAATAAGCATGGATATTACAAAAATTCACTTTGACTCTCTCGGGTGCCTATTCTCATGTTATTTTTTCAGAATTAAATAAATTTGATAACACTTCAAAAAATTAATTGGCCACAAACATATACAAGTTTTGAACATCCGTGCAAACTTTCGGAAGGAAATGACACTTTTTGTATAAAAAAATGAAAATCGGAATGGCACTAAAAAAACGCGTAGACATGCCCCAGCCCAAAAAAGCCCCCACCAGCCCAAATCGCGCCTCACCTGCTCGCTGTCGCTGTTGTTGACGAGCAAGCCAGGACCACAAGAACCAGTGGCGGACCCAGAATTTTGAGAAGACCGGGGCTAAAATCTAATGCCCAAGAACTATGAAAAATATTCCCTTCCAATCCCCCCCCCCCCCCCCCCCCCCACCCCCCCCACCCCCAAACATAAATGGAATTTTGACGTGAAATATTCGTTTAACCAAAAAAACAAGGAAAAAACGCAACAAAAAGTGTGGTGGCATAATCGCATAATGAGAAACATTATTAGCACCTAAATTATAACGTAGTTTTACTCTGATCCTAGCCTACCATTTCTTCATCAATCACACGAGAAGAACGAGAAGCGACAAGGAAAAATAATCTTAGAATTGATCAAACACGATAAATTACCTATTTGGAGAGAGGAAAAGTAGCAGACTAGTTGGAGACGATGAGCCGATGAAGTATACAAGTGCCGGTGCGGGCGGACGGAGATTCACGGCCGCACTTCGGGTCGAATCTCGTAGGACACGGCGGCGGCATCTTGTCGTGCTCGAGACGAGCTCGTCTCCGTCGGCCGCGGCGCGATCAAGCGAAACGACGCTGGCTGGTTACAGGTCGTGATTTGATTGACGGCTGAGGTCGTCGAGCAGCCATGGAAACACGACCAGGTTTTTTACTTTTTTTTAGCGAAGTAACGCGAAGAGATAACCTAGCTACGGCCGCGCCGATGCGATCATGCGAACGACCCTGGAGACGTGCGTTAGTGGTCTAGTGGATGGTGTCTTGCTGGGCCCCTAGACAAGCCCGGGGCGTTATGTACCAAGGACACGGGCTGGACTGTACCTGGTCTTGGTTTTCTATAAAAATTACATGGGGTTTACCGGGGGAGGTGATGTACGGTCGCCGTAATCCATTGTGGCCGCGTCGCCTACTAAAAGCATTACTGGCCGGCCGTCTGAAACAAATACAAATATGAACAAATATCAAATCGAAAACAATTTCGAATCTAAATAATTTTTGAATATGAACAATTTTCAAATCTGAACAAATTTGAAAACTGAACAAATTTGAACAAATTTTGAAAAACTTATTTATTCAAAATCTGAACGAATTTCAAATCTGAACGAATTCCAAAATCTGAACGAATTTCAAAATCTGAACGAATTCAAAAATTGTTCGGATTCGAAAATCGTCCAGATTCAAAAATCGTTTGGATTCAAAATTTGTTCAGATTCAAAAAATGTTCGGATTTGAAAGAAAAACGAAAAGAAGAAAAGAAAAGTAAAACAGAAGAAAAAGAAAAGAAAAAACGGAAAACAGGAAACGAGAAAAAAAAGCAGAGAAAACAAATAAAAGAAGAAATGTCTGATGGGCCGGCCCATCCATGGCTCCCCGCAGGCGACGCGCGCCTGAAGCGTCGCCTGCGGGCGATGTATAGGATTTGTCGTTTACCGGTATTACGTGAGCCACGACCAGGGCTGTAGACTGGGCTGCCCGGGGCGCAGTTCCGCCCCTGACAAGAACAGTTGCAGAAGCGTTGCTTGATCGCCGCTGGATCCGCGACATCACGGGGCCCCTTACTGTGCAGCGTCATTCCGATTTTCATCAGTAGTATGAATTGTACTAGTCACATTTTTGCACTAGTATGAATTGTTATGGACCATTGGATGCACGAAAAATGGATGGCTGTTGTTTATTTGGGGTACCACAAAAGAACTCATAGTATTTACCTTCATCCTTTAATTCACGGCAGCAAGGCTGGAAGTTTTTCAAAAGGCATATGAGGCTAATATTATCTCAATGGATAACGATTATTTCTTTGGGTCTGCCGTTGTCTCCGTCAATTGAGAATTAAAACTAAGTTCCAATTAATTCTGGACGTATCATGATGTATTTGTTCTCATGTAGTTTAAAGAAAATGTAAATACTAGTTTCCAATGTTAACAAAAATGTGATACCGCACGAGTCTGAATGACTGATCTATATATGGTTGGCAGCATCAACCTAGAGATCAGTAAAGCTCAAGCAATTGCGAATTAGGACAACAATTATTTCTTAACCGGTACTCTGCACCAATCATATTTATTCACTATATATGACGGACTCACAGGAACGCACGTTGGATAGAATATATGAAAAGAATGCATGCAACAAAAATGCATGATGCATCATTTAAACAAAAGACAGTGTGTGCTTCCTGTTGCCAATCGTTCGGACACTTAGTTGCACCTGGGGCTATGGGCGAAGGCGCTGGCCGGGAATGACTTCGCAAACGTCTGGGCCTGGATCTTGAGCTGGTCACCGACGCGCTCAGCCGCGCTGAATCCAAGCCACTCAGATATCGCCTGAAACCTCACTCCGTACACCTGGGTTAGGGATCCAGATTTGATAACCCCGCCGACCTTGTTGCCATACCGAAACTTGTATTGGTCGCCGCCGATCGGAACAAAGAAGTCGCACTGGCCCGGGAGAGTCACCTCTATCGTGCCCTCGTGGAGTACGTACGATTTCACACCCAGCGGGAGAAGGCCCCGGGGCAACTTGTTTTGCTCTAGGATGTCGTATGCTGTGGCAGTGGTACCATCTACCGACGAGTTAACTGAGGTGGAGGAGGCGGCATGGAGGATGGAAGCCATGAGGACGAGGACGAGGAAATGTTGCATGGCCATGCTCGTTGTTTCGATTGTGGAAAGTATGTGTGTTCTAGAAATGTGAATATGAGCGCTACGATAACAATGCACTATAGCGGAGGCATCGGCCCTATATATAGGACGCCCAGCGAATCAAAATTTTATTGCATATTTTTCAATTAACACTCCATCAAAACTTTTCTCAAATAAGCTAAATATACCGTCCTATTAAATCAGAATTTATTGCCCAATTAAACATTCCATATTTAGTCTTTTTTTCTAATTAAACATGTTCCTCAAATCTACATAATTACAACGTACCAAAGAAGGAGATTGGGTCCATATTTGTTGGCCGAGTACTGTAGCTCCTGGAAGAAAACCGCTTCGCTCCCCTCGCTCGTTCCGCTCGCCCCCACGGGCGACGGGACGGGCCTTCGAGCGCCGCCGCCCCTGTTCTCCTCCTCCCCCACTCTTCAGCTTCCTTCAAGACAAAGACCAAAACCCGTGCCACCGCAGATTATAGCATTACTCAACCAGGTATGGAAAGAGAAGCATATGGCTCCGAGAGTCCAAACCTTCGCTTGGAGACTTCTGAGAAATGCACTTGCTACAGGTAAAAGGGCAGGGGCTTACTCAAAGTATATTGATGAAAATTGCACTACTTGTGAAAATACTGAAGATGAAATGCATCTTTTTTTTCTTATGCCCTTTTGCAAAAGCAGCTTGGTATAGTTTCCCATGGTTTATTAAAACCGATTTCATTGCCCAACATAATAGTTCAGTTCCACAAATGATCCAAGCCCTTCTCACTTCCAATCACCCACAAATAAATGTTGTCTCATTGTATACCTTCCTATGGTGTATTTGGAAATCTCGGAACGACAATCGCTTTTGTAGGAGTACTAGGTCTCCTTCCCAGGTATTTGCAGCAGCAACGGCGATCATGCAAGGAGCTAATCTGGAGTTGCAGCTCTGTCTCCGGACTACAGAGTAGTCAACTCGCCTGAAACTGACAGGGCTGTGCCAGTGCCAACTCTTTCGCAAAGACAAGATCACTTGACAATGCAATCCACACCGGCTCCTGGGAGAACAATCACGGACATCTCCTGTTTTTCAGGTCCTATCGTCTATACAGATGCAGCTTGGAATCCAGGACTTGAAGGTCAGCCTTCTGTAGCGGGAATAGGTATATTTATACAATTTGCAGGTGATCGACAATGCTCGAAGCTATGTATCTCGGCTGTCTCTCCACCAGCAACGTCAGCTATCCAGACCGAAGCTTTTAGCATGATGTTAGCATACAAGATTGCGGAGCTGCTTCATATTCAGCAGGGCACATTTCTGACGGACAATGCGATTCTGGCGACAGCTATGGCGGCCAGCAAGCCCATTCTTGCTCCAGGTCATTGGACTATAAGACCCCAGCTTGCATGCATAACAACTTCTTCAGCCTTTGAAGCTACAAGAATTTATCATATCAACAGGACCTACAACTTCCGAGCACATCATCAAGCTAGATTAGCTATCAAAACTCAAAACTCTCAGGTTCAGGCAATGGCTCTTGCCTTAATGCAGCACTGTTCGCACTGTGTTCTGCATTGCAATGTAAGGTTGTACATGTACGATGTTGCTAATCAATGAAATGCTGTTTGTTCAAAAAAAAAAAGACGAGATGAGATGTTGGGCCAACGACATTGTGTAGCGGGTTTATTTCCCAGATATGTGGATGGGCTAAAATGGAAAAGTCATATTTATTGCTAACGGCGGAGGAGCAAAACAATGTGGCAGATCACAGAACCATACTGATACATCCAAAATGTGTATATAATTTTTTTATTGTTTCATGCTATTTTTATACCATTTTTGCATACTTCTATCATGATTTAATACCATTTTGTGGCATCTTCATGAACTAACCTATTTAAGAGATGCCCAATGCCAGTTCCTGTTTTTTTTATGTTTTTGTGTTTCATAAAAGCTACTAACGAATTATTCTTGGAACTAGACCAAAATTCACGAAGATTTTTTATCGTGGGAATTACACCAATAGACAAAAGGGCAACACAAGGGGAGTTATCCCCTTCTTGGCAGCTCGGCACGGTTTCACGTTCTAGTTCACTGCCCATTGGGGGGTTTTCACCTTTCCCTCATGGTACTACAAAGAGGGCCCACGTAGGTGCCCGACACGGGCAATGAGGCAACCACGGGCCCCACTCTCGTGGGTGCCTCGAGCAACGCATCGGTCATCTCATTCGCCTATAAAATCACATTAACCCTAAAACATCTGGAACATAGTTTATTTTGACGAAAGACATACAGAGCCACCGCCGTTGCGGAAACCCTCGTTTGGGGGTCCCAAAGACTTGCTCCGGCACCCTGCCGAAGGGGGAGATCATCATCTGAGGCCTCTACACCACCATTGGCGCCTCAACGATGATGCACGGGTAGTCATCCTTGGACTACGGGTCCATCGTCGCAATAACTAGATGGTAGTCCCTCCTCCTTATGCTTCAGTACCATGTTCTCGTGACCTGCTTTACATGATCGAGATCAATCCGATGTAATCACAGTCATTGTGTTTGTTGGGATATGATGAATTCTGATATTACGATCAGATTGTTCATGTTGTCTTATATATTAGATTATTTTATTTGTGTTCCTACATGCTCTCTGATTTATACAAATCCTTTGGCCAATTAATTAGTTGTTTAAATCTTCAAGATGGAGTATATATTTGATAGTACGTTCATGCCTTGTTTTATCCCTGGGCTCGAGTGACACGAAACAACTAAGGGTGATGATGTGTTGTTGCTACTAAAGGTAAAACAACAGTGTTTATGTCTACTTTTGATAATAAATATTGCTTGCATCATGTAATAGATTTAATGCAATATATACTATGTTGCTTTGATAACTTAATTCATATTATGGCAAGCATGGAACCGCACTCGAAGTGAATTATTTAGTTATAGATGTGGTGCCGGTGTGCGCTCTATACACCTTGACTTGATGCCTACAAAAATATTTGTCTTGCACAATTTATTATAATTTTCATGATCATAATTCTGTCAATTGCCTAGATATAATTTGTTCACCCAACAATGTTATCTACGAAAGGAGAGTTACCATTAGTAATACCATGGCCCCCGGTCCATCTTTTTACATTGTTCACAGCCTCATTTACACACTTTTCATCATTGTTTTCTTGCTGGTCAGTTTTACATTATTGCTTTCTTTTATTAGCTTCTATACTACGATTAATCCTTTGTTTTTAGCGAGACGGGAAGATTGACAACCACTTGTTCAATAAACCTTGGTTCTTCATCGAGGGAAATTTGCTGTTGTACTACATCGTATCTTCAACTTAGGGTTCCCAACAGTCATCACATACTTGTTCTCTAGATAGGAGAGATATAGCTCATAGAACAGTGGGGGGACTTCACCAGGTTAAGGGAGGCATTTGCCCCCCCCCCCCCCCCCTACAGGGCGGGTATCTCGACGCTGAGCTATTTTAGGAGCATGGTTGCATCTGCATCCATCTGCAAAGTATTCTTCATCAAATCAACTAATAGTTCTTCAGCTGCATGTCTTCTTCATCAAGTAGGTAAAGGAAATAGGAAGAACTGTGTGGCGAAAATGAGTCTTTGGAGCATCAAGATGATCCGATTACAACCTTTTTGGTGAAGTAATTTTGCCGAAATAACTAATGAAGCAAACGTATAATTTTATGTGTAATTATGCTATCAAGAGTTAAATTCGCGATCATATACAGTATCTTAAAAAAACAAAAAATTAACTCCATACGTAATAGACTAATCTTAGGAATAAATATGTGATCTTAATTAATTTATATATCAGGGAAAATAGAACTACATTTAGAACTTTAAAATAGAACTACATTGATCACTGAGAGATTCAAATAGATTAATAAGATTTGCTCACCGCGAAATCTTCTTGTGAGATCTAGCTATATCGCTCAGAACAACACCTCCTAGAGTGAGGAGACGCGCGGTCTTGCTCGCATAGGACTCGCCGACAAGAAACAGCGGACTGCTCTGTAAACTGGGTAATTCCTCGGTCAGCGCCTTCAGATTATACATGTCATTACTGAGATGACTCGCGTCTCAACACAGAACAATTATACATATCACTTGTTCTTGTGCATAGGCCAGAGGTGGAATTTCTTTGGGGCAAGGGGGCCTTTGCCCCCTCCCACCGATCCTTGAAATAGTCATAACTGCACAACAAATACTTATAGTTAATATTAAATAATGCAAAAAACACACATAATAACGGTCAAATACACATGCACAAGAGGAGAATTTTGGTGTGCGATAGGTCGAACCTACACGTAGCTGCATTGATCACTTCCATTCCTGGCGTTAACATTCCTATTGGGCACCGTGAAGAAAGAAAGGTGATGGACAACACATTGATGATAGTAGAACTTTGCAAGTCCATTGTTTCAGGTACCTGGGATAGTTGGGATAGTTCAAATAAAAAATATAAATTCTGAAAATATGCGACATATCAACAAATAAAATGCCATAAAAGAAAAAAAAGGAGCAATCACATTTTATGATGGAAAATATACAGTTCTATTTATTTGATATTATCATTATTAAGCATTGTTTTATGCATAACTAACCAGGAAATATGTAACGAAGCCTTATAAAAAAATTGCACAAAATATAATAACAGACAAAGATACATGTAGAAGAAGAGCATTTTGGAACGTACTCCATCGTACGTGGCCCTAGGTCACTTTAATAGCTAGAGCTAGCAGCACCTCCCTCTTGCACACTTTGGAGAAGAAAGATATGTACAACACAATGATAAGAGTAGAACGGGGCAAGACCATAGGATAGTTGAAAAAAAAACAGATAAATCCCAAAAATGTTGGCGCATATTGACAAACAAAATTCAAGAAAAAAAGGAAAAACAAGTGTATGATGAAAATATATAGTTATGTTTGTTTAATTGATATTATCGTTATTTAGGATTGTTTAAGCATAACTAAGGACGGAAATTGTTGGGTTACACGTATGGAAAATAAAAAAAATCAGAAAAGGTCCATTTTAAACCTTTGAATTCGTAGACGTCGGACAAATCTAACTCTGAAATCGAAATGTCAGTCGTTGACACACTAAACTTGTTAATCCCAGTCTATTCTGAACCCTGGACCAGTTTTACATTACAGAAAAAAAACTCAGATTCCTTACTCTCAATGACTACATTGGTCCACATGTCATATTTATCTACCTCTGTGCTGGACTGCTGCTACTGCGCTGCTGGTGGTCATTTCATTCAGTCCACTTTTTCTACATGCTATCTAAGCTGCTGTAGCTGTTGCTTGTGAATGCGTTGGCTAGCTGCTGTACCTGTACAGCGCGAGAGGGACCAGCGCGAGGCGCGTAGGGTGAGACTGCAGCATGTCTTGAGGCCCATTACGTGGCTTGATGCTCTCTGCGCGAGCGACAGTCCCAGATTGCGCCACGGCACGCGGTTTGGCTGCGTCAGAGCATCTCCAACCGGAGTTGCCAAATTTGGTTTCCAAAGTCCGCGGACACGACCGGACGTGTCCGCGGACCCTGTCCGGGCTAACCCCAAAAAGGTGTCCTACAACCGTGCCCCCCATATCCGCAACCTCAAATCCATACTAGCCATGCAACGTAAACTAAAGAACGTAGATCAGAACTCAAATGTAGTACGGATTGCATTCGATCGGAGCTCATAGTCCGGATTACAGACATACTAAGCTATATAGACAAAATATTAACAAAAGGGGGCAAACCGGCGGCGCCGCCATCCTCTGTGTCCGTCAGTCCCTTCGCATTCATCGGCGGCGCTTCACTGCCTTGACGCCAGCCGCTTCCCCTTGTCATCACCGGAGGGCCGGTGGCGGCGCAGCAGCTCGAAGGCCGCGTAGGGGTCGGCGTGGGAGGAGCCGGAGCTGTTGGAGCGAGCGGCGAGGACGGCGCGGGTCTACTCCTCGGCGAGCCTGGCCGCGCGGTCGTTCTTCGCCGCCTCCTTCTTCGACTAGGCGATGGCGGCGTCGAGCATCGCCTTGTTCTCGCGGTGGAGGCGCCTGGCGTCCGTCTCCGCGGTCGTGTGCGACCGCTCCAAGACGGCCAACGGCACCGGGTCCGCCGCCGCAGCGCGCAATGCCCGCTCCGCCGCAGCGGGGTCGGCCTTGCGGAGCTGCCGGAAAGCCTTCCACTCCGTCTCCGGCGCACGCATCCGCTTCGAAGACGGCGGGGTCTTCGGAAGAAACCGCCATTCGCCGGACCCGTCCGGCAGAATCTCCCACCCAGGTGGAGCTTGGACGGGGGGGACCACGGCGAGGCGGAGATGGGGAGGCGCAGATCTTACCGGAGCGGAGCGCGGTGGCGGAGCCGATGAAGCCGCAACAGACCTCGCCGGCTGTGGACGGCGCCGCGCCGGCGCAAGCTCGGACCAGCGGCTGCATTGGCCTCCGCGCGGCGCCGCCGAGCTGGATCCGCCAACATCCTTCAAGGATTGCTCGATGGCGATGCGGTAGGCCTCCTCTTCCGCGTCTATGGAGGAGGAAGACATTGCGCCAGCCGGAGAGCGGAGAAGGCGAGGAGTGTGGCAGATGCGGAGTGGAGTGAGGTTAGGGTTACGCCGGTGGGGTATTTGAGGGGATGGCGGAGACACGCGGCAGCAGTCAGCGGCGATTCAGCGGCGACGGTCACCGACCCGTAGTGGGTCCGCCATGTAAGCGACTAAGGGGCGGACGCATCCGGGCCGCCCCAAACCCGCCCCAGATATGGGCTGGGTTTTGGGTGTGCCGGACCGCCCGGTCGTTTCGGATGGCTTTGGGGCCGCCGTTGGGTGAGAGTTTTCGGCCCAAAATGCGTCGGGGCTGTCCGCCCGGGCGTTTGTGCGGCCTTTGGGGGAGACGGGTTGAGATGCTCTTAGCTGGCCGTGGGCAGAGCGTGGTTTGCAGGAGCTTGGCGATACACTGACGGCAGACACTCAACAGAGTTCATCGTCCTACGGTCCTAGCTATCACGCGGTCGGTTGGCGTCAACATGAAGCATTGCTACCCTAAACTCACTACGTTTACCACACAGAATTCATTACACCTGTTATGGCCATGATAGCCTTATTTGCGCACACTAAAGGATACGTTTGTTGTTGTATCGTATCTAAACAAGAGCTACTCAATATGTATGATATTTAGAATGAACTTGGAAATTATTTTTAATGTGAGCCTAATTTTGTTAGAACATAAAAATATTGTTCTTGAACCGATTTATGAATGATTTAATTGTACACTCATTTTTTTCGAAATGATATACTCCCTCCTTCTAGCGCCAATTCTCCCCAACCTCTCCTTTCCTTAAGCGTGCGCTGATACCAGCTGCACTGCCGAGTTGTATGATTCGCCGGCCTGCGGACGTCTTGCGTGTGGAAGCTGCAAGGTCCATCCAACATAGTCTCATAAGTGATGGGCTTCCTCTGGTCACTCCAAGGCTTCTTCCCCTCTTGATTCTGGCCCCATGCTGGGCCATTGTTCTTCGGGCGCTGGCTACTGCCGGCATCTGGTTGGTCTTGGTTCACCCCAACAATCTGGTTTGAGCCATACCGGTAATCCGGCTCTCTTCTTTTGTTGCCGAAGTCCTGACGATCATTCTGCCTGACTGGCCCTGGTCTGTTATACACCGGGTATCTTCTACTCGGCTCAACCGAATTCAGCAAAGGCTGTGTCGGGTCACCAAGTGCATAGCTATCCGCGATCCGGATTGTTTCGGCCAAAGTGGCCGGCATTTCCCTTTGCAGCTTCTGCCAGAGCATGGAGCCATGTCGGCATCCTTGCGCAAACCATGAAATGGCCTGCGCCTCCACAACTCCTTCACAGGAATTGCGAGTAGTACTCCACCGGGTCAAGTAATTCCGGTCAGTTTCATCATCCCTCTGCTTGCACATAGCAAGCTGCTGAGGACGATTTGGTCTCTTGTACGTACTGGAGAAGTTGCTAACAAAAGCCTCTTCAAAGTCCAGCCAGCTGTCTACACTGCCCTCCCGCAAATTGTTCAGCCAGATCCGAGCTGGCCCTTCCAACATTTGCGGGATATATCTTACCGCCCACCGACGGTTTCCTCCCGCGATATGCACTGCTGACACATAATCTGTCAGCCAATCTTGTGGCTTTGTACTGCCGTCATATCTCCTTGCGCCCCGTTCAACTGAAAGTGCGACACCGGTGGCTCCCTCATGATCCGAGGTCCGAAGCATGCAGGCCAGGTGGACCTTGCTCTTCCAGCATCTCGGACATATAGATCCTATCCAGCTTGTAGCGTGCATCATTTGCTGACAGCTGGCGAGGTCCCAACCGGGATCCCAGCGCACTTTCATATCTCTGATACCCGGCTCTCTCCATAGCCGAGTAACCATCATCCACTAGTACAGAACGACACATCGGAAACGGGCCAAAAACCCCTTCGGCAACGGAGAAAGGGTCCGTGTCCCCGGCCCTGTCACTGATGTGAAGGCCTTCATCGGTAACGGAGGCAAAAAACCGTCACCGATGAGGCATAAGTTGGCTACGGTTGCGGACCCATCTCCGTTTCTGATGTATTGGTGCATCAGTAACGGAGATTCTATTTTACTCGTTTGCATTGAGATTCTTTCAGAAGCCTACAGGAGCAATTCGGTTGCCTAATTACATTCAAAATCTCACAGCAGAATCACAAAGTTGCTACCAAATCCATTCATAACGTATATAAGAATTGTCATCATTACATAGCATCAAAAGATGAGTTACACATGCCTCGCTAATCCTATCATTCTCATGCCTCCCTAAACTTAACTTTTATGACACTCCACTCTTCTCCAGCTCCACCTTCTTCCTCAGTTCCGAAGCGCCGAAAATGGAATTCGACCTAGCAAAAGACTCGAGTAGCGGTTTCATGCTTCTCCAAATCACATCTGCAGCCAAATTGCTACACACATACACAAAATAGATGGAGAAACTAAAAATACATGGTTCACGGATATGATCCCACTTTGTATTTATCTCTTTTAAAGCTTGTTTGGATCTGCATGGCGCTTCTGCATATAAAATACATGGATGTGTAGTTAGAAAAGAGCCAAATATGATGCTACATGACATAAATACAATTTAAGATGAAAACAGTTTACACCTTAAGCGCCTATATCCGTGTGCTTGCTGTCCGATCGAAATGATTTGGAGGCAGAACTTGAAGGTGATGTTACCTTCAATTGTCTCACCATTTTTATGCATTGTCGCCGAAATATACTATTACTTCATACACTAGCTACACAAAACCATAACGAGGATTAGCACATTGACAAAGGGTTGAAATTAATCTATTAGACTTCAAATAATAAAAACAAACACAACACAATACTAGATTTCAAATACTAGACAAGTTGAAGGTAATGTATTCATCATCGGCAGTACTAAAAACAAACACAACACAATACTAGACTTCAAATACTAGACAAGTTTTATATGCTACTTTAAAAAAATGTAAGATCTAGTGTTGAGGGGTGTATTCATCATCGGCAGTACCACAATACTAGACAGAACACAATACTACAATATATACAGTACTACAATACTAGATCGGTAGATGCTACTTTAAATAAAATGTAACATCTAGTGTCGAGGGGTGTATTCATCATCGGCACTAGACAGAACACAATACTAGACTTCAAATACTAGACAAGTTTTCTGTGCTACTTTAAACAAAATGTAAGATCTAGTCGGCTACATACCCGGGGAAGATGCACGGCAATAGACCAGTAGATCCACGTCGGCGACATACTCGGGGAAGATACGCGGCGGCTCACCGACGCGCCGCTGGGGAGGATGCGCGGCGGCTCACGACGCGCCGCTGGGGGAAGATGCGCCGACGCGCCGCTGGGGAAGATGCACGGCGGCGATGCGGCCGGACGCGCCGCTCAGATCTGCGAGATAAGGGTTAGGTCTGGAGCCGCCGCCACACTATGATTGTGGAGTGAGAGTGAGAGCGAGAGCGTTAGGATTGCCGCAGTGGCACATTTATAGCATATAACATCGCAAACGGAGGCGATAAACAACCGTTTCCTCTAATTTCTTCACTGACACACTGGGCCTACTTACAAAGGATCGATAGAGTAATTGAACTAACTATCTACTCTACTTGTTTTGCTTACGCCCTGCCTCCGCGCCATTGTCATCCGTGGCGCGGCGTCGCTTCTTGCCGGTTGCCTTTTCCTCAGGCGCGTGCTCCTCCTCCTCCTCCGGTTCGTGCTCCTCCTTCTCCGGCCGTGCGTCCTTCTCCGGCGAATCCTCCTCTCGCGCCTCCTTCTCCGGAGCGTGATCCTACTTCTCCGGCGTGTCCTCCTCCGGTGCATCCTCCTCCGGCGCCTCCTCCTCTGGCGCCTCCTCCGATGCCTCCTCCTTCGGCGCCTCCTCCGACGCCTCCTCCTCGTCGTCGTCGTCGGCGTCGTATTCTTCCTGGCTAGAATAATACGGCTCCGGCGGGTCCTCCGGCTCCTCTTCCTCCGGCGACTCGTCCTCTTCGGAGTCGTCTTCTCCTTCGCGTGAAGACGGCGGGTCCGAATCGTCGGAGTCGTCTTCTACAGAGCGTGAAGATGGCGGGTCCGAGTCGTCGGGGTCCGAGTCCGGCGGCCCGTCTTGATCCCACCATGGAACTTCACCGCGGTCTTCCGCGCTCGCGTCGTCGCTCGGGACTTCCTCGTTCTGCCACCAGGGTTCCTCCATGGCGGTTGTGCTAGTGTGGTAGATAATGTGGGAGAGAACGAAGGGGAGAATGCGGGACCTGCCTGGCTTCGCGCGGTTCCAGTCACATTTTATTAGCGTCGATCAGGCGGTTCCAATCCCTCGTGAATTAAGCCGCATTGAACAGGCGCGCTTCCAGATTGCAACTGCAATTTCCCAAGCACATCGCAAACGGATATACATAAACAACAGTAGCCATAGAGATACATATTGGAAACGGAGACAAATTTATGACCGTTGCCAATACTTTTGGTAACGGAGATATAAAATTCTCCGTAACCAATGTTGACGGACCAGCCTCTGCCAGGCCTCGTCCGCAACGCTAAAATCGCGATTCTCTGTCGCCTAACTCGTGCCGTTTCCATAGAGGGGTATCCGATGCGTCGTTCTGTACTAGTGATCATAACGATTAGCCTCCGGGTCATTACCTCGGGGCTGCTGAACACGCGGGATATCTTGCTGCTGCCGGGGAAGATTCTGTGACAGATACCGAGGTGGATTGCCTCGGCCAGCCGAGTTACTTCTGCCGGGACCTGGATTGCCCGGTCCGGGATTGCTTTTACCCCGGCCGACACTGCCTTGCACGACTAACTGTTTTCCGGCATACTCCGGATCATATGTCTGCATCTGCTTATTCTTACCAGAGTTTACACTCCGGTCACGACCTCCACCATTATGCGGAGATGAAGCTTGCCCCTTAGTCCCACCGCCCCCCCTAGCCGAGTGAACAATCTCGGAACCACCTGCAGCTGTATTAGCCTTGCGATAGGCCTCATTCTGCCGGGTAGCCACAGCTACCAACTCATTAACTCGGTCTTGCTGCCTACGGAGAGCTTCTCCGGATAAGCCTGACAACTCGGCTCTTGCTGCCTCGGCAGCTCTAAGAGTCTTAGCAGGGGAGCTATACATTGGCTTTTCAACCGACAAGTGACTAGGAGTCTTACTAGAACTAGATCTACCATCTCTAGCAATCTTGGCATTGAGGCCTTTGCCCCTCTTACGCACATCTTCTAAGCGACAAGGGCGAGCAGCTACCGGGGTAAAACCATGTGCTTGGTTATACTCACGGAGAGTTATCCCAAACTCCCTCCTCACCTCGGCCATCGCGAGAGCCTCCTGATGTAGGCTTTGACGACGCGCCTCCAACTCTGCCTCTACTTGGGCAGCATCTGTCCCGGTAACCACCGGCACAACCAACTTCTCGATGATATCTTCCAGAGGAGCTGGTCTGACCGGCACATTTGATGCACCAGCCTAGAGGTGCTCATCTCCCTCCAGCGGAGGTTTCGCCGTTCGGGCAGATCTGGTGGCAGGCTCGCCGATACTGCCTCTGCCAGCACCACCCACAGGACCGGTCATCATTACCTCTGTGCAGCTCAGACAGCAGGAGGATCTTCCGCTACAAGCACCTGCTCGGGGTACTTGCAGACAAACACGGTGGCGACGTAGACCTCGAACGTCCCAAAGGTGACGAGGCAGCCGTTCCTCGAGAACGGCCTGCTGCCGAAGCAGCCCGCGTTGTCGCTGATGAAGTTCAGCGAGCCGAGTCTGTGGACAAGGCCACTGACCACGCGCTCGCCCGAGGCGATGATTGAGCCCGTCCGGATGAACACACCAGCCAGCGCCGCTGCTGGCCCCACGGTGGGCGCTAACTGTCGTGGCGTGATCACGGCAGATGCCATAGGATGGCTTATGTTGGGGCCGATGGACGCTGGTGGAACCGGGGAGGGCTAGCGCGCTAAGGAGCGCACACAAAGAACACAACAAGCACACACGATATACCCAGGTTCAGGGCCCTCGTGAGGAGGTAAAACCCCTACTCCTGCCTGTCTGTCTCGAATATAACTCGGGTATACAAATACACAAGTGCTCCTTGAGCTGTATGATCCAGCAATGGAGAATAAGCACTAGCTAGCAGATGAAACTAAGAGGTGAAAAGTATCTCCGGGGATCGTCCCTCACGCAGGAGGGGTGAAGTCCTATTTATAGGCTAAACCGAGATACGGTCCAAACTCGGCACTGTAGCCCCTCGCACCCGTGCAGCAGCGTGCTCATGATGGCCTCTGCCACGCACATGCATGCCTGTGTCAGCTTCTTGGTCATCATTGTGGCCTCTGCCAAGACAGGACTGGGCCTGTCCTGCCTCGAGCCCAGCATTGCCTCGTTATCAGCTCCCACATGTGCCCTGTGACAGAGACAAGCACGTCTGTCACCTCGCCTCTGCACCGTCCCTCCTGCCACGCTCCCGTGTCAGGCGGGAAGTGACTGCTGCATTGACTTTGCGCCTCTTCTCCGAAACCCGGCACGGACATGCCGGATTTCCCTTCCTTGGCTACTCTACCCTGCACATAAGCGAAGACACGTAGATACCGACATACACATGTCGGTCAGCATATGTCGGTCATTAGATGTCGGTCTCCATATCTCGGCACCCTCTGGGCCTTGCTGTCTCGGTTTCTCTGTACCTCGGTCCACTCTTGGACACAGCTTATACCATATCATGGCCCTACCCGGGGGTAGCCCCCCGACATTAGTCCCAAAGCTGGTGCGGTCCTGCAGACTCGGATGAAGGGCCACACCAGGTTTACAATACCAAACCAAATTAACTAAAAATCCGACATACTTGTGTCGATCCACCCCACAAATCAGGAGCCAAATCTCCAACTGGTTTTGGCATCTACCCTTATGTCGGTTTCTCCGACACAAGAAGATTTCCTCGATTCCACCAAAGATTTTGCCACGGCACGTGGCAGCAAAACTCTGCGTCTTGCATAGATTCTGGTGCGCAAACAGACATGCCCCTGAGTGCATGTCATCCACGTCACGCAGGCCACGTGACCTATCACGTCCTTGCTACACTTGAGTACTTTTGTCCATGCTGGCATGCCCATTACCGCACGTCTCCTCGATTCCCGCGCCAGTAACTGCACTACTAACCACGCCCCGCGCAGTTATCACTCTGAGGCCCACCACGCGGCCGTTTTACAGCTAACCGCACAGATCGTGCGCAATTAAACCGCTCGGCGGTTTCGGGAATCGTGCGCGGTAATTTCGCAAACCGCACACCTCCCTTGCCTATAAATAGGGGAACGGGGGCCCCTCCTCTTTTCTTCCCCATTCTCTCCTTCTTCCTCCTCGCAACCCTCTGTCCCTCTGTGCCATTGCCGCCGCTGCGCAGAGCTCCATGCTCAGAGCACCGTGCCACCGCACCGGAGTTCCTCACGCCGCCGCAGCGCCGCCGCCGAGCTCCCGCCCTTTCTCGACGCATCTTGCATTCCTCTGGTAAGATCCTAGTCTTCATCGCTGCCGATGAACACGCTGATCCTTCGCGATGAACTTGTTCATCCTTTCCGATGAACTTGCTCATCGTCTTTGCGGTTATTTTAAGTTTACCCACCTTAGATCTCTTCTGGATCTTCCTCACCGTACTTCTTATTAGCCTTGCACTTGTTCACCACTATGTTCCCACAGATTCATCCCATAGACCTTGTATTTATCTCCTATTTTTCCTTCTCCGTAGATCTTTCCGCAAAACACTTAGCCGCAGAATCGTGTTTCCCGCCATTACTCCTTTTCCCCTTTGTTGCTCAAATATTCCGAGATACTTAACCCGGTCGAATCTCTGCCTCTTTTCAGAATCCTTCCGAGATGTCTTCCAGCAACATCCCGGATCCCGCCGACACTGCAGCAGATGAGGGTGAGCGCGCTGGATGGGAAGGTTCCGATGTCTCCCAATAGGAGATAAATTGGCTGATCAAAACTCGGCGCATCCCGAGTCAGGTGATATGCCGGGTCCCTGGCAACGAAGCCGAGCCGAGTTTGCAACCCGGCGAGCGAGTTGTTTTTGTCGCGCACTTTGAACGCGGCTTTGGACTCCCGGCGAGCCCCTTCTTCCGAGCCTTTCTAAACAAATTTCATCTCCAACCTCACCATCTTCCTGCCAATGCCATTACCACTCTCTCGGCGTATGTCTCTTTCTCCGAGGGATATCTCGGTCTCTGGCCCACAGTTGACCTCTGGGCCAAGTATTTCCAACTCCGGAAACAGAGTGTCCCGGATCCAGAGAACAAGAACTTTCCCAAGGAGATGACCCCATGCGGAGCTGCCACTATTATACCTCGGAGAAGCTCCATCTTTCCTAGGATTCAGGGCCTGGAGTCATGCCGGAAGTGGCAGCGCACGTTCTTCTATGTGAAGAGCCCGGATAACACTGATCTCCTCAATTTGCCGAAATTCACTCTCGGTGCGCCCACGGACCAGCTTAACTGGAACTTTAACCCGAAGGAGACCAACCCCGAGATCAATGCGATTCACAAGTTTGTCATCTCGTTCCAATCGGAAGGGATGACGGCTGATGACCTCTTGAGAACTTTCATCAGCCGCCGAGTTTCCCCCCTCCAACGCCAAGTTTCACAAGATCTGCCACATGAGTGGCCGATACGACCCTACCCGGGTCAGCACACATGAGCTGAGCAAGGCCGAGGTCCGGAGGCGCGTCAAGTCCATTGCCAAGACAAAGATGCTCGAGGAATGGGTATGGGGTAAAGAGCCCCATAACAGAGCTCGGCTTCCGGATCAAGTGAGTAACTTGCAACCTATACCAACATGTCTTGTTTGCCGAGATCACTTTTATGTCTGCACCATACTTTGCTCCTATAATAACCCTGTTTTACTGCCTCTGAATTGCAGAGGTTTACTCGGCAAACCACTGAAGATGGAGCGAATCCCTCTGCCAAATGGGGCCAAGATTTGCCTGCCCGGTCGTCGCCGAGGTTGAAGACCCGGACGATGAAGATCATATGCCGATCCCGGCTGCTGGCGCCCCTGCCTCGGTAACGATGACGATGACGATGATTGTGAAATTCTAGAGGTATTTGATGCTTGTCCTCCGGCCTTTGCTCACCCAATACCTTCGGCACCAGTTGACCCGGCAGGCCAAGCTCCGAGTACTGGCCCCGCTGCCACGGACAACCGAGGCGCGTCTCACAAACGCACAGGGACCGGTATCTCAGATACCGGGACCTCAGAAGCCCCAGCCCCCGCAAAGAAGAAGCAGAAGATGCAGAAGAAGTCGGGAAACAAACCTCGGAGCAAGAAGATGCCACCAGTTACAGCAGGGTAAGATATCCTTGGCCGATATAAGCTCATTCTCCTTTCTTTCTTTAACTGAGATAACCTTTTCCCGAGGTAACACATTTTCTTGTTCCGATGCAGCGCCGCACTTGAAGTCAACTAGAGTGCATCTTCTGTACGCTCACCCTTCCTTCACCATCGACACCTCGGCCAACCGACACAGGAGCTGCTAGCTCAGCCCAAGCACCTACCACTCCCTCCGTCATACTGCTACCGACGTCTGAAGCCGCAGCTGAAGGAGGCCAAAGCACTCCCGAGGTCACGATCCTCGACCGAGATGTTGGCTCTGGTGCCCCCACGGCGGACTCCGAGGCGGAGCGGACCGGATTCTGCTAGTCCCGGACCAGCAGCCACAACCACCACAACAACAACAGCAACAACAAGAACAGCAGCAGCAACAGCAAAAGGAACAGCAGCAACAACAGCGGCAGAAACAGCCACCGAAGCAGCCACAGCCACCACCGACGTCCACTACAAAGTCCACCGAGTTATCAACTCGGAAAACTACTCCACCGCGCCAGCCGGCACAGAGCCAAATGGCCACCGGAAACCACTTGTTAACCCGGAGAAACAAGTGGTGCTGACTCCCACCACTACACCGGCCCACCAAGCTCTCACTGCCTCTGCTTCCCGGGTCTTCTCTGGCAGCTGGGGTTTTCCTCAGCTCCGAACTCAAAGCGGACACAACCTGGGCTCGGAGGAGCATTACCACATGGACTGGAATGCCGCCGACACTGGCGAGGTTTCCTCTGCGAACCCGGCCATCCAACATCCAGCTGGACCAAGCGCACTCGCTCAGTCCATGCACACTTTACAAGTTGCGACCCTTCGAGCCAGCAAGATTGCCGAGGTAAATCTTCCTCAACCGGACCTTTCTTTCCTTTGCAATAGATGATAAACATATATAATCCCCAGTCCCCGAGATTCGGGTTGAGTGATCGACGCTCGCCCGAGTAAAGATCATTCGGCGCGAATCTTCACAAAATTTCCATCATTAACTTCAAAAAATCCGACACCCAGTCCCCGAGATTCTTGTCGAGTTTTACTCGGCAGGAATCTTCAAAAAATCATACTAACCCTTTGCTTTTTCCAGGACTGCACCAACGCCCGGACTGAGGTGTTCCGGAAGCTGCTCTTGGACCACAAGAAGCTCAAGAGCTCCTTCAAGCAGCTGCAGGATGAGCTGCAGAACAAGGAGATCGCGCACAACGATGCGCTCCAGAAGGAGAAAACCGAGGTGTCTCGGCTCCAGAAGGAGCTTGAACGGTCTCAAATGAGAAATCCGAGTTGGAGAAAGCTCTGAAGCAGCGGGAAGAAGGAGCTTCGAAGCAAAAGGAGCTCCTCGACCAGACCGAGGCTCGCGCCACCTCGGCTCAACAAGAACTTGATGCCCTCAAGGCTAAGTGTGACAGGTGGTTGGCCAAGGTCACTCGGATCAACAATGAGATGGACAGTGAGTTTCCTCTATCCTTTCTTTTCATTTGCTCTGCTTCTGCCGACATTAGAAATATGCCGATATATAGTTTAACTTGGTAACAGCTTTTCTTTCTTCAGAGCAATTCTCCACTCCAAGGCCGCTGCAGCCAACACTGTTCGCAAGTCACTAGACAAGAGAGCAGAAACTGGCCCCATCTCGGAGGAATGGACATTCAATTGACGGCCCTGGAAGCTCGCATATCTCCTCTGAAATGCATTGGAACTGAGCTCCTTAACGCTGGTATCCGAGTCTACAACAGTTTATGGCCAGAGTCTGAGGCTCCAGCCTCCGTTGCCGAGTTGTCCAAGTGTCTGCTGACTGCCGAGACAAGGCTCCGAGAGTGGAGATCTTCCTCAGCTCGCGCCGGCGCAGACCAAGCTCTGACATTTGTGCTTTCATGGTACGAGTCAATCGACTGAGAGCACTGCAATCTCTGCGCTCCGACTCAAAATGGACGTCGGATCCGACACTGATCCAGAGCCACAAGGAAGCAGCCGCATTTATGGCCAACTACGCCCAGACCCAATACTTCATTCCTGGTCCCATCTACTCCGACGGTGAAGATGATGACGTCGAAGAAGAGGATGATGACGAGGAAACCGAGTCAGATACTCCCAACACTGCCACAGACGCGGCACCGACACTGCCAGGCATCCTGCAGCCTACACAACGACTGACCCTGCGACCGAGACTGCTCCTGCGTCTCGCACTGCTCCAACTGATCTGAGTCCCTCCGGCGCAGCTGTATGAACTCATCACAAGCAGAACTATTAAATCCCCGGAATGCCGGGTGCAGATGTAATTATACTTTTAAGTATTTCGCAGTGCTACTCTTATTGAAAACGGCTTAATGCCGGATCACTTTGCACCAAGTCCCCGAGTTTACTTTCTCGTTTACTATACTTAGTAATCTTTGCTCTTGTCTACCATTTTGGCGTTCGACAGTCGAGTCACAAGACCAAAATTATAGCATACAGTACTTGTAAATTTTGAGGTTAGACCCAGAGTCATCCGACACAAAGCAAAGGAACGAAAAAACCGGGTTAATAAACAACATATGTCGGATCATTTTTGAACCAAGTCCCCAAGTTCGTTTTCATGTTTACTACATACCATAACCTCTGCTCTTGACTGCCATACTGGCGTTCGTCAGTCGAGTCACAAGATCATAACAATATAGCATACATTACTTGAACTTTGAAACGAGGTTTAAAACCATCCGGCATAGAAACAACACAGATAAAACAGAGACAAAACTCATACATAAAGACAAAAGGCAGTCCCCGAGTTACATTTCGTAGTGCCAACATTTTATTCAAATGAAACCGAGATACATACATTGCGCCCTTATGAGTAAAAGGGTCGGAGTAGAGCTACATTCCAGGTCGTTTGGTCTCCTCCCCGGATCTGTCCATTACATTTTTCCTCGGTGCCTGTGCATCTATAAGATAGTATGAATCATTGTGCAGAGCCTTGCTCACAATGAATGGTCCCTCCCATGGAGGTGACAATTTGTGTCGGCCGCAGAACGCTGCACCAGCCTAAGCACCAAGTCTCCTTCTTGGAATACCCGAGGGCTAATCTTCCTGCTATGATAATGCCGGAGATTTTGCTGATATATCGCTAACCGAGATAAGGTCAGCTCTCTTGCTTCTTCGAGCAAGTCAACACCGTTTTCCCGAGCCTCTTTTGCCTCGGTTTCAGTGTACAACGCAACTCTCGGCGCGTCATATTCTATGTCGGTCGGCAAGACCGCTTCTGCTCCATAGACCAGAAAGAATGGAGTATAACCAGTTGATCGATTCGGTGTGGTCCTTAGACCCCACAATACTGCTGGTATCTCCTCTATCCAGCATCCCGGAGTTCGCAATAGTGGTTCAATCAACCGAGCTTTGATGCCGGCCAATACCAACGCATTTGCTCTTTCCACTTGCCCATTTACCTCTGGGTGTGCCACCGAGGCTATGTCCAACCGAATACCCTTTTCGGCACAGAACCGAGCAAATTCGCCCACAACAAAGTTTGTGCCATTATCCGAGATAATGCTATGGGGGTAACCATATCTCAAAATGATGTCCTTCAAAAAGGACACAGCTGTGTGGCCATCACACTTCCTGATTGGTTTCACCTCGATCCACTTGGTGAACTTGTCCACCATCACCAGCATATGAGTCATGTTACCTCGGGCTGGCCTGAATTCCCCCACCATATCCAGACACCAAACTGCAAAGGGCCAAGTGATTGGAATTGTCTTGAGTGCCGAACCTGGCAGGTGGATCTTCTTAGCAAATCTCTGACATCCCTCACATTTTCGGACGATATCTTATGCCTGATTCAAAGCATTAGGCCAATAAAACCCATGCCGGAATACTTTAGCATGATGACCACACTCTCCTTGATGAATTTCCAGGAGCATCTCTTGCCCTTCCTGCGGCTCAACACAGCGTTGCAGCACCTCGGTCACACTTCTCTTGTATAACTCCTGGTTGATGATGATGTATGCCTTGGATCTTCTTTGCACTTGCCTGGCCCAACTTCATTACTTGGCAAACTTCCATCCATCATATACGCCATTATAGGTTGTGCCCATTCCGGCACAGGATGCACAAGAAACAACGGATCATCCACCTCCATGAAATCAACCGACATTGCTTCCTCCGATATTGAGTAACCAGTCCCCGAGATCTGCCAATCAGTCCCCGGGTTCTCCCAAATGCACCCGACATCGATGCCATGCGAACAGCCACTGATTCCGGCTTCGTCGGGATAAAGATTGACTCTGACTCGTGCGATGGTTTGATTGATGGCTTCCTGAGATGCTCCAAGGATATGCCGGGTGGAATTGGATCCCGAGATGAACCTAGCTTGGACAGTATATCGGCGCTTCATTTTTTGTCCGAGGTATATGCTTGAACTCGCAACCTTCAAAGAACCCCGAGATCTTCTGTACGTGAAACCGATATAACGCCATATTGGCGTCCAAAGCATCCCAATTTCCCGAGGCTTGCTGCACCACAAGATCCGAGTCTCCGAAGCACTCGATCCGGCGAATGCCAATTTCCTTGGCCACGTTGAGCCCATGAACAAGTGCCTCATACTCGGCCACATTGTTGGATGCCGCAAAATGAATTTGCAACACATATGTCAGCTGTTCCCGCTTTGGCGAGGTAAGGACTACCCCGGCACCCAAACCAATTTTTGTCTTGGAGCCATCAAAATGCATTCTCCAGTAATTGGAGTCGGGCAGTGGTGGTTCATACTGCATCTCGGCCCAATCTACCAAGAAATCCGCAGTGCCTGAGATTTGATGGCATCTCTTCTCTCATAATGTGGTGTGTAAGGGGACACTTCTATGGCCCACTTGGCTACTCGGCCACTTGCATCCTTGCAATTGATGATCTCCGAGATAGGAGCCTCACACACCACTGTGATTGAATGCTCCTGGAAGTAATGTTTCAACTTCTTGGCTGCCATGTAGACACCATACGTCATTTTCTGGTAGTGAGGATAATTTTGCTTGGACAGCGAGATCACCTCGCTCAGGTAATATACCGGCCTCTGCACGGTTTTGCCATCTTGTTCTCTCTCCACCACCACTACAGCACTAACAACTCGGTTTGTGGCTGCAATGTAGAGCAACATTGGCTCTTTGGGTAACGGTGAGGCCAGTATCGGTGCAGTTGCTAACATCTTTTTCAATTCACTGAACGCCGCATCCGCTTGCGGGTCCATGTGAAGCTATCACTTTTCTTCATTAGCTGGTATAAAGGCAATGCCTTTTCTCCCAGCCTGCTAACAAACCGACTTAAGGATGCTAAGCAACCAGTGAACTTCTGCACATCCTTGAGACATCTCGGCAATCTCATGCTTTCAATAGCACAGATCTTTGTCGGATTTACCTCGATACCTCGACTCGACACGAGGAAACCGAGTAATTTGCCTGCCGGCACACCAAAGGTACACTTACTCGGGTTAAGTTTCAACCGGAATCTCCTCAGGTTCGCAAATGTTTCTCTAAGATCATCAATTAGTATGGCTTTTTCCTTAGTTTTGATGACGATATCATCGACATACACTTGCGCATTTTTGCCTATTTGATCGTGCAAGAATTTTTGCATACATCGCTGGTAAGTAGCACCAGCATTTCTCAAACCAAAGGTCATAACACGAAAGCAATAAGCCCCGTACGGGTAATAAAAGCAGTTTTTATTTGATCAACGGGGTTCAGTGGTATCTGGTAAAAACCAGAATATGCATCCACAAAGGATAACAGCTCACACCCGGCTGTGGAATCGATCACTTGATCAATCCGAGGCAGCGGGAATGGATCCTTAGGACATGCTTGTTCAAGTTCGTGAAATCTATACACATGCGCCACACTATGGCCACATTCGGGTTTTCTTCCTTTTTCTTTTCCACCAAGACCGGGTTAGACAGCCAGTCCGGGTGCAGCACTTCCATGAAAAGCCCGATGCAAGTAATTTGGCCAACTCATCACCTACTATTTTTCTCCTCCATCCGAGAGACGTCGCATAGGTTGCTTCACCGGTTTCATATCCGGTCTGACGAACAAAGAGTGCTCAGCCAACTCCCTCGGAACACCTGGCAGGTCATGATTTGACCATGCAAAGATATCTCGATTCTCACGGAGGAAGTGACTGAACTCGCTTTCCTATTTCTCAGTCAACCCGATTCCAATGATGACACTGTGGTCTGGGAACGCCGGGTCAACATTGATCTTCTTCGTCTCTTTGGCACCTGGAACGCCGAATTTTGCTCCGGGTTAGCCATACCTGGCATACCGAGTTGCGCGGACTGGGCCAGTGCCACCACTTCATGGATTCTCTTTTTCTCCACAGCAATGATCAAAGACTCGGCTAGACAAGAGCCAGCCGAGGCGCACTCCATGGAACGCTTGTAGTTTCCCGTGATGGTGATGATGCCATTGGGACCTGGCAGTTTCATTTTGAGGTAACCCATATGGGTAGATATCATGAACTTGGCCAGCGTCGGTCTGCCGAGCAAAGCGTGATATGGACTTTCGAGGTCCACCACCTCGAATTGGATGCTCTCGGTTCTGCAGTTGTCCTTGGTGCCGAACAATAGATCAACCCAAATCTTGCCCATGGGTGCACATGCAACACCTGGCACTATACCGTGAAAGGTTGTATGACTCGGTTGCAGCATGTTTGTCAAGATGCCCATCTTCAACATGGTGTCTCGGTACATGATGTTGATACTGCTCCCATTGTCAATGAGAACTCGGGTGAACCTGACATTGATGGTGGGCCCAATGAATGTCGGATCTACCACCAGAGCGTAACCTCCAGGGCTTGGCATGACCCGGGGATGGTCATCTATGCTCCAACTGATCTTCTGATCAGCCCAATTCATGTATTTCGGCACAGCCGGCATAACGGCATTTACCTCCATCGCACGCCGACGCAGGCTCTGCTTATCAGTTGGCTCGGTCACAAATACCACATAACTCTGATGAGCCTCTCTATACTCACCCTGGCGATATTCTGCCTGGCGGCTGGGACCAGCATTACCATTGCTGCCTCCGACATTCACTTGGTTAACAGGTCTCGGACCTGCAGGCCTAGGAGGAGGTGCATTCACAGGAATGGTGTTTGACCCAGTGAGTGGTACTGCTTGCCTCGAAACTGCAGGCCTCTGGGATGCACCCATCTGATTTCCTCCGGATCCTCCCCCTTCCTTGAGCGTGCGCTGATACCAGCTGCACTGCCGAGTTGTATGATTCGCCGGCCTGCGGACGTCTTGCGTGTGGAAGCTGCAAGGTCCATCCAACATAGTCTCATAAGTGATGGGCTTCCTCTGATCACTCCAAGGCTTCTTCCCCTCTTGATTCTGGCCCCATGCTGGGCCATTGTTCTTCGGGCGCTGGCTACTGCCGGCATCTGGTTGGTCTTGGTTCACCGCATCAATCTGGTTTGAGCCATACCGGTAATCCGGCTCTCTTCTTTTGTTGCCGAAGTCCTGGCGATCATTCTGCCTGACTGGCCCTGGTCTGTTATTCACCAGGTATCTTCTACTCGGCTCAACGAATTCAGCAAAGGCTGTGTCGGGTCACCAAGTGCATAGCTATCCGCGATCCGAATTGTTTCGGCCAAAGTGGCCGGCATTTCCCTTTGCAGCTTCTGCCAGAGCATGGAGCCATGTCGGCATCCTTGCACAAACCATGAAATGGCCTGCGCCTCCACAACTCCTTCACAGGAATTGCGAGTAGTACTCCACCGGGTCAAGTAATCCCGGTCAGTTTCATCATCCCTCTGCTTGCACATAGCAAGCTGCTGAGGACGATTCGGTCTCTTGTACGTACTGGAGAAGTTGCTAACAAAAGCCTCTTCAAAGTCCAGCCAGCTGTCCACACTGCCCTCCATTAAATTGTTCAGCCAGATCCGAGCTGGCCCTTCCAACATTTGCGGGATATATCTTACCGCCCACCGATGGTTTCCTCTCGCGATATGCACTGCTGACACATAATCTGTCAGCCAATCTTCCGGCTTTGTACTGCCGTCAAATCTCCTTGCGCCCCGGTTCAACTGAAAGTGCGGCACCGGTGGCTCCCTTATGATCCGAGGTCCGAAGCATGCAGGGCCAGGTGGACCTTGCTCTTCCAGCATCTCGGACATATAGATCCTGTCCAGCTTGTAGCGTGCATCATTTGCTGACAGCTGGCGAGGTCGCAACCGGGATCCCAGCGCACTTTCATATCTCTGACACCCGCTCTCTCCATAGCCGAGTAACCATCATCATAACGATTAGCCTCGGGTCATTACCTCGGGGCTGCTGAACACGCGGGATATCTTGCTGCTGCCGGGGAAGATTCTGTGACGGATACCGAGGTGGATTGCTCGGCCAACCGAGTTACTTCTGCCGGGACCTGGATTGCCCGGACCGGGATTGCTTTTACCCCGGCCGACACTGCCTTGCACGACTAACTGTTTTTCAGCATACTCCGGATCATATGTCTGCATCTGCTTATTCTTACCAGAGTTTACACTCGGTCACGACCTCCACCATTATGCGGAGATGAAGCTTGCCCCTTAGACCCACCGGCCCCCTAGCCGAGTGAACAATCTCGGAACCACCTGCAGCTGTATTAGCCTTGCGATAGGCCTCATTCTGCCGGGTAGCCACAGCTACGAACTCATTAACTCGGTCTTACTGCCTACGGAGAGCTTCTCCGGATAAGCCTGACAACTCGGCTCTTGCTGCCTCGGCAGCTCTAAGAGTCTTAGCAGGGGAGCTATACATCGGCTTTTCAATCGACAAGTGACTAGGAGTCTTACTAGAACTAGATCTACCATCTCTAGCAATCTCGGCATTGAGGCCTTTGCCCCTCTTACGCACATCTTCTAAGCGAAAGGGCGAGCAGCTATAGGGGTAAAACCATGTGCTTGGTTATACTCACGGAGAGTTATCCCAAACTCCCTCCTCACCTCGGCCATCGCGAGAGCCTCCTGATGCAGGCTTTGACGACGCGCCTCCAACTCTGCCTCTACTTGGGCAGCATCTGTCCCGGTAACCACCGGCACAGCCAACTTCTCGATGATATCTTCCAGAGGAGCTGGTCTGACCGGCACATTTGATGCACCAGCCTGGAGGTGCTCATCTCCCTCCAGCGGAGGTTTCGCCGTTCGGGCAGATCTGGTGGCAGGCTCGCCGATACTGCCTCTGCCAGCACCACCCACAGGCCCGGTCATCATTACCTCTGCGCAGCTCCCGACGCTGGCGGTATGCCGGCCGCGAGCCGCACAGACAGCAGGAGGATCTTCCGCTACAAGCACCTGCTCGGGGTACTTGCAGACAAACTCGGTGGCGACGTAGACCTCGAACGTCCCAAAGGTGACGAGGCAGCCGTTCCTCGAGAACGGCCTGCTGCCGAAGCAGCCCGCGTTGTCGCTGATGAAGTTCAGCGAGCCGAGTCTGTGGACAAGGCCACTGACCACGCGCTCGCCCGAGGCGATGATTGAGCCCGTCCGGATGAACACACCAGCCAGCGCCGCTGCTGGCCCCACGGTGGGCGCCAACTGTCGTGGCGTGATCACGGCAGATGCCATAGGATGGCTTATGTTGGGGCCGATGGACGCTGGTGGAACCGGGGAGGGCTAGCGCGCTAAGGAGCGCACACAAAGAACACAACAAGCACACACAATATACCAGGTTCAGGGCCCTCGTGAGGAGGTAAAACCCCTACTCCTGCCTGTCTGTCTCGAATATAACTCGGGGTATACAAATACACAAGTGCTCCTTGAGCTGTATGATCCAGCAATGGAGAATAAGCACTAGCTAGCAGATGAAACTAAGAGGTGAAAAGTATCTCCGGGGATCGTCCCTCACGCAGGAGGGGGTGAAGTCCTATTTATAGGCTAAACCGAGATACGGTCCAAACAGCTACGGTCCAAACTCGGCACTATAGCCCCTCGCACCCGTGCAGCAGCGTGGTCATGATGGCCTCTACCACGCACATGCACGCCTGTGTTAGCTTCTTGGTCATCATTGTGGCCTCTGCCAAGACAGGACTGGGCCTGTCCTGCCTCGAGCCCAGCATTGCCTCGTTATCAGCTCCCACATATATGTGCCCTGTGACAGAGACAAGCACGTCTGTCACCTCGCCTCTGCACCGTCCCTCCTGCCACGCTCCCGTGTCAGTCGGGAAGTGACTGCTGCATTGACTTGCGCCTCTTCTCCGAAACCGGCACGGACATGCCGGATTTCCTTCCTTGGCTACTCTCCCCTGCACATAAGCAAAGACACGTAGATACCGACATACACATGTCGGTCAGCATATGTCGGTCATTAGATGTCGGTCTCCATATCTCGGCCCCCCTCTGGGCCTTGCTGTCTCGGTTTCTCTGTACCTCGGTCCACTCTTGGACACAGCTTATACCATATCATGGCCCTACCCGGGGTAGCCCCCCGACAAGCGGCTGCATTGGCCTCCGCGCGGCGCCGCGAGCTGGATCGCCAACATCCTTCAAGGATTGCTCGATGGCGATGCGGTAGGCCTCCTCTTCCGCGTCTATGGAGTGCGGCGCCGCCGCGTCGGAAACTTCGTCGTCCGCTCCGAGCCCCAGTCGATGGAGGAGGAAGACATTGCGCCAGCCGGAGAGCGGAGAAGGCGAGGAGTGTGGCAGATGTGGAGTGGAGTGAGGTTAGGGTTACGCCGGTGGGGTATTTGAGGGGATGGCGGAGACACGCGGCAGCAGTCAGCGGCGACGGTCACCGACCCGTAGTGGGTCCGCCATGTAAGCGACTAAGGGGCGGACGTGTCCCGGGCGCGTCCGGGCCGCCCCAAACCCGCCCCAGATATGGGCTGGGTTTCGGGTGTGCCGGACCGCCTGGTCGTTTCGGATGGCTTTGGGGGCGCCGTTGGGTGAGAGTTTTCAGCCCAAAATGCGTCGGGGCTGTCCGCCGGGCGTTTGTGCGGCCTTTGGGGGAGACGGGTTGAGATGCTCTTAGCTGGCCGTGGGCAGAGCGTGGTTTGCAGGAGCTTGGCGATACACTGTCGGCGGACACTCAACAGAGTTCATCGTCCTACGATCCTAGCTATCACGCGGTCGGTTGGCGTCAACATGAAGCATTGCTACGCCTAAACTCACTACGTTTACCACACAGAATTCATTACACTGTTATGGCCATGATAGCCTTATTTGCGCACACTAAAGGATACGTTTGTTGTCGTATCGTATCTAAACAAGAGCTACTCAATATGTATGATATTTAGAATGAACTTGGAAATTATTCTTAATGTGAGCTAATTTTGTTACAACATAAAAATATTGTTCTTGAACTGATTTATGAATGATTTAATTGTACACTCATTTTTTCGAAATGATATACTCCCTCCGATCCCTTTTATCTGTCGCTGGAAAAGGGGAGGGTTAGTACAACCAGCGACATTTTTTCCCGGATCTGAGGAGTACAAAATATTTTGTATTCTAAATAACCATGATGCGCACACACAAGATTGGAATTGGGTGATGAGTTTTTTAGAGGATTGATCTGCAATGCAACAGGGGAACTAAATCAGAAGAAAAAACCTAAACTATTCTGAATGGTACAAACCAAAAACAAAAGTGAAATATAAGATGCTTGAGAGTTAGAAATTACATACCATATTATTTTCAACATTTTTAGCGCTTTTTAATTATTTCAAAATCGCTGCAACGCACAGTATTCAGGTGACCATGAGCAACCTGTGGGCATGGTCTGATACCCATACCCTGCCTATAACTAATCGGGTTGCCCATGGGTACCACCCATGGGCGCAAAAGACGACTCATACCCTACCCATTAGAGTCGGGTGCTTATTGACGTGGGCATACTCCGTCGGGTACCCACCATTGGTATACATGGTGTGGCCCAGCCATAGGCCCACCGAGTGGCCCATCGAATCCCACGAGGCCCAAGCTTGCATGAAGGCTGCAGACATATCCGCCACGCTATTTCTTGGAGTACGAAGCAAACACTACATGGAAGAAACCCTAGGTTTCCATCGACATTGTAACATACTAGGCCACGGGCACCCGAGACCCGCCCTCCTATATAAAGGCTAAGAGGGGCCGCCGAGCAAGGGGAGAACCCTACGCCAGATCGAATCTGTGCCACCATAGCCATCTCGGTGGCACTATAAACTTCATCATCAATACCAGATCAGACAAGCATGAGTAGGGTGTTACCCTCCGGGGGGAGGATGATTGCTTGATGAAACACACGTTCGTTGGGAGACCCAAAGAGGAAGGTATGTTGTAATCCAGCAGCAAGTTTTCTCTCAGTATGAAACCAAGATTATCGAACCAGTAGGAGCAGTAGCACTTCAAAAAGGTTGTTGGCGGCGCCGTTACTCGATCACCAACATGGAGCCTGCACACAACACAATCAAAACTACTTTGCCCCAACGAAACAGTGAGGTTGTCAATCTCACCGGCTTGCTGAAAACAAAGGATTAAACGTATGGTGTGGAAAACAGTGTTTAATTGCAGAAAGTAAAAGAGAACAATTGTTTGCAGTTGGTGGTTTGATGATTCGGTGCGCAGCACACGTTCGTTGGGAAACCCCAAGAGGAAGGTATGATGCAGTTCAGCAGCAAGTTTTCCCTCAGAAAGAAACCAAGGTTATCGAACCAGTAGGAGCAGCAACTTTCAGAAGGTTGTTGGCGGCTCGCACGCGCAACACGATCACCAACGTGGAATCTGCACACAACACAATCAAACTACTTTGCCCCAACGAAACAGTGAGGTTGTCAATCTCACCGGCTTGCTGAAAACAAAGGATTAAACGTATGGTGTGGAAAATGAGTATTAAATTGCAGAGAATGAAAAAGGAACAGTTTGCAGTTTGTGGTTGTTTAATCAGTGTAAAAGAATGGACCGGGGTCCACAGTTCACTAGTGGTGTCTCTCCATAAAAGATAACTAACATGTTGGGTGAACAAATTACAGCTGGGCAATTGACAAATAGTGAGCGCATGACAATGCATATACATGACATGTTGACTACTATGATATTTAATTGGGCATTACGACAAATACATAGACCGTTATCCAACAGCATCTATGACTAATAATCCACCGCCGGGTTGTCATCCGAGTCCCCCGTTGGTATTAAGTTGCAAGCAACGGATAATTGCATTAAGTAAAGTGCGTAATGTAAACAAACACATATGCCCGTGGACATAGCATCGTTAGGTTATCCCTAGTGGCAACAGCACATCCACAACCTTAGAACTTTCTGTCACTGTCCCAGATTAAACGGAGGCATGAACCCACTATCTAGCATAAATACTCTCTCTTGGAGTTACAAGCATCTACTTGGCCAAAGCATCTACGAGTAACGGAAAGCATGCAAGATCTTAAATAACATATAAGATAGATTGATAATCAACTTGACATAATATTCAATATTCATCGGATCCCAGCAAACACAACATGTAGCATTACAATAATATGATCTTGATCATGTAGGGCAGCTCACAAGATCTAAACATGATGGCACAAAGTGGAGAGACAACCATCTAGCTACTGCTATGGACCCGTAGTCCAAGGATGAACTACTCACGCATCACTCCGGAGGCAGGCATGGCGATGTAGAAGCCTCCGGTGACGATTCCCCTCTCCGGCAGGGTGCCGGGAAGAGGTTCTGAACCCTCCCGAGCTAGGGTTGACGGGCGGCGTCTCTGGAACTTTTCGTGGATATTTGCTCAGGTTTAGGGTTTTCGCGTCGGGGGGAATAAGTAGGCGAAAGGGCGGCGGCTGAGACCCCCGAGGGGCCCACACCACCCTAGGGCGCGCAGAGGGGGGCCCGCGCCCTGGTGCGTGTGGGGCCCCGTGGCTCCTCTGTTGCTCCTTTGTCCGTCAGGTGTGTTCTGGAAAATAGGGACCCCCGTGTAGTTTCGTCCAATTCCGAGAATATTTCCAGACTAGCTTTTCTGGAATACAAAAACAGCAGAAAACAGGAACTGGCACTTCGGCATCTTGTTAATAGGTTAGTCCCAAAAAATGTATAAAAGTGATATAAAGTAGATGCAAAACATGTAGCAATTGGTATAAAACAAGCATGGAACATCAAAAATTATAGATACGTTTGAGACGTATCAGCATCCCCAAGCTTAGTTCCTACTCGTCCTCGAGTAGGTAAACGATAAAAACAAAATAATTTTTGAGGTGACATGCTACCATCATAATCTTGATCATATAATATTGCAAGGCACATGTAAATGAATGAAGTGATCCAAGTCAATGGTCTATAATTTGCTACCAAATAGATAATGAGTAAACAATGAATCACACAAGCTAAACGTTTTCATGAATAGTACTTTCGAGACAAGCATCAAACAGTTTTGCATAAGTGTTAACTCATAAAGCAATAGTTTCTAATAAAAGGTATTTAATCAACACAAAGGAAGAATTAGTTTCAGCATTTGCTTCAACTTTCAACATATTTATCTCATGGATATTGTCAACACAAAGTAGTATAACAAGTCCAATACATTGCATATAACGCATGTTGTAACAAAGTTGACACTAGTGTTTGCTTGTGGAAGACAGAAAGAATAGGAAAACTGACTCAACATAAAAGTAAAAGAAAGGCCCTTCGCAGAGGGAAGCAGGGATTAAATCATGTGCTAGAGCTTTTAGGTTTTTGAAAGCATATAGAGATTGCATAAAATATTTGATACTCCTCCCAACCTTGCTAACACAAGCCATGGCTAACCGAATCCTCGGGTGCCTTCCATCAATCACATACCATGGAGGAGTATCTATTTTTGAGAGGTGTTTGTTAATTGTCAACGAATGGTAGCGGGTGAGAACAGTATTCTACCTGTCAAACGGACTTTTAAGAGCGGCTCCCATGAAGGACGTTATTTCTACCAGCAAGGCAGATCATCCCTCTTTCTCTTTGGTTTACACACATTCAGGTATTTCACTGTTTGTCATTGCTTACTGATGAATCAGGGCAAAAGTGTGAAGAGAATTAATTGGTTAAAGTTGTAATTAATTGGGACTGGGCACCCCGTTGCCAGCTCTTTTTGCAAATTGGATAAGCGGATGTATATGCCACTAGTCCAGGTGTAAAAGTCCATTGACAAATAGAATAAAGAATAACCACACTAATTCCTCATGAGCTAGTAAACATTGACACAAAAAGGGAATAATAACATTTTGAATAATTTAAAGGTAGCACATGAAAAATTTACTTGGAGTGGCAAGGAAATACCACATATAGGTAGTTATGGTGGACACAAATGGCATGGATTTTGGCTCAAGGATTTGGATGCACGAGAAGCATTCCCTCTCAGTACAGAGTTTAGGCTAGCAAGGTTATGTAAGCAAACAAGAATATCAACCCGTACACCAAGTTTTATATGACAAACATATTGCAAACGTTATAAGACTTCATACCGTCTTCCTTGTTAACCAAACCCTGTTATTAGAAAATATCTAGACCTTAGAGATACCACCGATGCAAACCAAATTTTCAACAAGCTTTACGGTAGTTCTTCACTAATAGGCTTAACTCATGATGCACAATTTAATCATGATCTACTTGTTAACTCAAAACAATTGACAAGCATCAAGTTATCCATTTTAGTGATCTACAAGATTAAGCAAGTTTTTCCTTATACCAATTACCACATGCAACATTTTCTGAACCAACCAAACACCAATCAATTTATTTATCAACTCTCCAAACAAATATAAGTGAAGCAAGAGAGTACTTTCTACAAAAGAAAGCTAATAGCTCTGACAAGAGATACATGAAAACAAGAGCTAAAAGCTGAACAGCGCTAGATATGAATACTCAACAAATATAAGTGAAGAATAGGAGTATTCTCATGAAAAAGCGGAGCGTGTCTCTCTCCCAATCAAGAATGCTAGGGTCCAGTCAAGCTTTATTGAAAATAAAAGTGCAATACTGAAAATAAAAGCACACAGACGCTCCAAGAAAAGCACATATGATGTGAAAGAATTAAAATATAGTTTCACTAGAGATGACCTGATAATTTTGACGATGAAGAAGGGGATGCCTTGGGCATCCCCAAGCTTAGACGCTTGAGTCTTCTTGAAATATGCTGGGGAGATCCATGGGAGCCTCCCCAAGCTTAAGCTCTTCACTCTTCTTGATCCTATTATATCATCCTTCTCTCTTGACCCTTGAAAACTTCCGTCACACCAAACTCAAAGTAGATCTCATTAGAGGGTTAGTGCATAATCAAAAATTCACATGTTCTATAAAGACGCAATATGATTTGTTACTTTAAACATTAGCTACAGCCACTGATGTTATGTGAAGCTCTTCCACCCAAAAAAGAATTTCACTCAACACTAGTAAAAGAGAGAATGCAAAATAAAAAGGCATAATCTGTCTAAAACAGAACAGTCCGCAAAGACGAATTTTTTCGAGGCACTTACGACGCTCAGATCGAAAACTTGAACTAATGAAAGATTCAGACATTCATAAAGATTACGCACAAAAATTTCAGATTTAATTAACAATCTGGTGATTTTAGGAATTTCGTACAGTGAACAGCAAAAATCTGTTTCTGCGCAGCAATCAAAATTAAGCATCATCTTAACATTAGAGGCTACTCTTGGCACAACAATGCGAGAAAATAAAGATACAAAGGAGTTGCTACAGAAGTAAACATCCTTGACTCAATAAAAGAAAAATTGCAGAAAAAAAAATGGGTTGCCTCCCATAAGCGCTTTTCTTTAACGCCTTTTAGCTAGGCACAAAGCATGCATCAAGTATTACCAAGTGAAGAAGCATCAACATTGTAATTTGTTCGAACAATAGAATCATAAGGTGGCTTAATCTTCTTCCTAGGAAAGTGTTCCATACCTTTCTTGAGAGGAAATTGATATTTTATATTCCCTTCTTTCATATCAATAATAGCACCTACAGTTCTAAGAAAAGGTCTTCCCAGCACAATAGGGCATGATGGATTGCATTCAATATCCAAGACAATAAAATCAACGGGGACATAATTGTTGTTAACCATGATAAGAACATCATCAATTCTTCCCAAAGGTTTTTTAATAGTAGAATCAGCAAGGTGAACATCCAAGTAACAATTTTCCAAAGGTGCTAAATCAAGCATATCATAAATCTTTTAGGCATAACAGAAATACTAGCACCAAGGTCACACAAAGCATTGCAATCAAAGTCATTCAATTTCATTTAATGATGGGCTCCCAACCATCTTCTAACTTCCTAGGGATAGAAGCTTCATGTTTAATTTTCTTCCCTAACTTGTATGAGAGCATTAGTAATATGTTTAGTAAAAGCCATGTTTATCACTAGCATTAGGACTTCTAGCTAGCTTTTGCAAGAACTTAATTACTTCAGAAATATTGCAACCATCAAAATCAAAGTCATTATCATCAAAAGTAATGGAGTTATTTCTTCCTTATTGCTAGAAATTTCAGCATCTTTATCAAGGACAGTTTCAGAGTTATCAGGCAATTTAGGACATTTTGCAATAGAAGTGGAAACATTACCAACACCAATTATCTTGCCATTAATGGTAGGAGGTTTAACACTTGAGTTTGAAGCATTTTCAGAAGTAGTAATAGTATAAACTCTAGCAATATTATTCTTTCTAGCAATTTCATCCTCTCTTTCCCATCTAGCATGCAATTCAGCTAACATCCTCACATTGTTATCAATTTTAACTTGTATAGCATTGAGAGTTTTGCTCTCTTTAACATCATGAGGCATGTTCTTTAGTTTCAACAAGTCAACATCAAGAGCAAGACTATCAACTTTAGAGGAAGCACATCAATTTTCCCAAATTTCTCCTCAACAGTTTTATTGAAAGCAGTTTGTGTACTAATAAAATCCTTAAGCATAACTTCAAGATCAGAGGGTACACTCTTATTATTGTTGTAGGAGTTACTATAGGAATTTCCATAACCATTGCCACTATTAGAAGGATAGGGCCTATAATTGCTATTACCAAAATTATTCCTATAAGCATTGTTGTTGAAGTTATTATTTTTAATGAAGTTCACATCAACATGCTCTTCTTGAGCAACCAAAGAAGCTAAAGGAACATTATTTGGATCAACATGTGTTTGACCATTTGCAAGCATAGACATAATAGTATCAATTTTGGCACTCAAGGAAGAGGTTTCCTCAACAGAATTTACCTTCTTACCTGTTGGAGCTCTCTCGGTGTGCCACTCAGAATAATTAATCATCATATCATCAAGAAGCTTTGTTGCAGCACCCAAAGTGATGGACATAAAGGTACCTCCAGCGGCCGAATCCAATAAATTCCTTGAAGAAAAATTTAATCCTGCATAGAAGGTTTGGATGATCATCCAAGTAGTCAGTCCATGAGTGGGACAATTTTTAACCAATGATTTCATTCTCTCCCATGCTTGAGCAACATGTTCATTATCAAATTGCTTAAAATTCATTATGCTACTTCTCAAAGAAATAATCTTAGCAGGAGGATAATATTTTCCAATAAAAGCATCTTTGCATTTAGTCCATGAATCAATACTATTTCTAGGCAAAGATAGCAACCATTCTTTAGCACGTCCTCTCAAGGAGAAAGGAAAAAGTTTCAGTTTAATAATATCACCATCTACTTCCTTGAGCTTTTGCATTTCACAAAGTTCAACAAAGTTATTAAGGTGAACAGCAGCATCATCAGTACTAACACCAGAAAATTGCTCTTTCATAACAAGATTTAAAAGTGCAGGTTTAATTTCATAAAATTCTGCTGAAGCAGCAGGTGGAGCAATAGGTGTGCATATGAAATCATTGTTGTTCGTGCTAGTGAAATCACACAACTTAGTGTTCTCAGGAGTACTCATTTTAGCAGAATTAAAAACAGACAGAAAATAACTTGAAAGTAAACTAGATGCAAGTAACTAATTTTTTTGTGTTTTTGATAATTGAAAGCAAACAAGATAAAATAAAATAAACTAAGCAAGACAAAAACAAAGTAAAGAGATTGGAAGCGTGAAACTCCCCTTGCAGAAGACTGCTGTCTCCCCGGCAACGGCGCCAGAAAAAGCTTGATGACGTGACACACGTTCGTTGGGAGACCCCAAGAGGAAGGTATGATGTAGTCAGCAGCAAGTTTTCCCTCAGAAAGAAACCAAGGTTATCGAACCAGTAGGAGCAGCAACTCTTCAGAAGGTTGTTGGGCCGCACGGCGCAACACGATCACCACGTGGAATCTGCACACAACACAATCAAACTACTTTGCCCCAACGAAACAGTGAGGTTGTCAATCTCACCGGCTTGCTGAAAACAAAGGATTAAACGTATGGTGTGGAAAATGAGTATTAAATTGCAGAGAATGAAAAAGGAACAGTTTGCAGTTTGTGGTTGTTTAATCAGTGTAAAAGAATGGACCGGGGTCCACAGTTCACTAGTGGTGTCTCTCCATAAAAGATAACTAACATGTTGGGTGAACAAATTACAGCTGGGCAATTGACAAATAGTGAGCGCATGACAATGCATATACATGACATGTTGACTACTATGATATTTAATTGGGCATTACGACATAATACATAGACCGTTATCCAACAGCATCTATGACTAATAATCCACCGCCGGGTTGTCATCCGAGTCCCCCGTTGGTATTAAGTTGCAAGCAACGGATAATTGCATTAAGTAAAGTGCGTAATGTAAACAAACACATATGCCGTGGACATAGCATCGTTAGGTTATCCCTAGTGGCAACAGCACATCCACAACCTTAGAACTTTCTGTCACTGTCCCAGATTAAACGGAGGCATGAACCCACTATCTAGCATAAATACTCTCTCTTGGAGTTACAAGCATCTACTTGGCCAAAGCATCTACGAGTAACGGAAAGCATGCAAGATCTTAAATAACATATAAGATAGATTGATAATCAACTTGACATAGTATTCAATATTCATCGGATCCCAGCAAACACAACATGTAGCATTACAATAATATGATCTTGATCATGTAGGGCAGCTCACAAGATCTAAACATGATGGCACAAAGTGGAGAGACAACCATCTAGCTACTGCTATGGACCCGTAGTCCAAGGATGAACTACTCACGCATCACTCCGGAGGCAGGCATGGCGATGTAGAAGCCTCCGGTGACGATTCCCCTCTCCGGCAGGGTGCCGGGAAGAGGTTCTGAACCCTCCCGAGCTAGGGTTGACGGCGGCGGCGTCTCTGGAACTTTTCGTGGATATTTGCTCAGGTTTAGGGTTTTCGCGTCGGGGGGAATAAGTAGGCGAAAGGGCGGCGGCTGACGACCCCCGAGGGGCCCACACCACCCTAGGGCGCGCAGAGGGGGGCCGCGCCCTGGTGCGTGTGGGGCCTGGCTCTCCCTGTTGCTCCTTTGGTCCTTCAGGTGTGTTCTGGTAAAATAGGACCCCCGTGAAGTTTCGTCCAATTCCGAGAATATTTCCAGACTAGCTTTTCTGGAATACAAAAACAGCAGAAAACAGGAACTGGCACTTCGGCATCTTGTTAATAGGTTAGTCCCAAAAAATGTATAAAAGTGATATAAAGTAGATGCAAAACATGTAGCAATTGGTATAAAAGCATGGAACATCAAAAATTAGATACGTTTGAGACGTATCATGGTTTTATCAGTATAAAAGAATGGACCGGGGTCCACAGTTCACTAGTGCTGTCTCTCCATAAAAATAAACGACATGTTGGGTAAACAAATTACAGCTGGGCAATTGATAAAATATTGAGCGCATGACAATGCATACATATATGACAAGATGGCTACCATGATATTTAATTGGGCATTACGACATAATACATAGACCATTATTCAACCGCATCTATGACTAATAATCCACCTTCAGGTTGACATCCGTGTTCCCCGTCGGTATTAAGTTGCAAGCAACGGATAATCGCATTAAGCAATGTGCGTAACAAGTACATATGACCGTGGACATAGAATTGTTATGTTGCCCCTAGTAGCAATAGCACATCCACAACTTTAGGCGTTGCTGTCACTCGCCCAGATTACTGGAGACTGAACCCACTATCTAGCATAAATACTCACTCTTGGAGTTACAAGCATCTACTTGGCCAAAGCATCTACTAGTAACGGAAAACATGCAAGATCATAAATAACATGTATCATAGATTAATAATCAACTTGATCATAGTATTCAATATTCATCGGATCCCAGCAAACACAACACGTAGCATTACAATAAGATGATCTTGATCATGTTAGGCAGCTCACAAGATCTAAACATGATGGCACAAAGTGGAGAGACAACCATCTAGCTACTGCTATGGACCCGTAGTCCAAGGATGAACTACTCACGCATCACTCCGGAGGCAGGCATGGTGATGTAGAGCCCTCCGGTGATGATTCCCCTCTCCGGCAGAGTGCCGGAAGAGGTTCTGGACCCTCCCGAGCTAGGGTTCACGACGGCGGCGCTCTGGAACTTTTTGTCGAATATGACTCGGGTGTCTAGGGTTTTTGCATCGGCGGGAA
Organism: Poa pratensis; assembly: GCA_947311845.1. Lineage (NCBI taxonomy): Eukaryota > Viridiplantae > Streptophyta > Magnoliopsida > Poales > Poaceae > Poa > Poa pratensis. The sequence continues at coordinate 14,584,311 of CAMZMU010000117.1, forward strand.
TAAGTAGGCGAAAGGGCGGCGGCTGGAGAGCCCTGAGGGGCCCACACGCACCTAGGGCGCGGGCCCACCCTTGGCGGCGCCCAGGGGCGTGTGGGGCCTCCCTGGCTCTCCTCCGTCTCCCCTCTGGACTCCATGTGTGTCACGATGAAATAGGGACCTCCGTAAATTTTCGTCCAATTCCGAGATATTTCCTGACTAGCTTTTCTGGAATACAAAAACTGCAGAAAACAGGAACTTGCACTGTGGCACCTTGTTAATAGGTTAGTCCCAAAAAATGTATAAAAGTGACATAAAGTGGATGCAAAACATGTAACAATTGGTATAATATCATCATGGAACATCAAAAATTATAGATACGTTTGAGACGTATCAGCATCCCCAAGCTTAGTTTCTACTCGTCCTCGAGTAGGTAACGATAAAACAATATAATTTTTGAGGTGACATGCTACCATCATAATCTTGATCATAAATATTGTAAGGCACATGTAAATGAATGAACTGATCCAAGTCAATGGTCTATAGTTTGCTATCAAATAGATAATGAGTAAACAATTTAATCACCAAGCTAAACTTTTCATGAATAGTACTTTGGAGACAATGCATTGATACGTCTCAAACGTATCTATAATTTTTGATGTTCCATGCTAATATTATACCAATTGCTATATGTTTTGCATCTACTTTATAACACTTTTATACATTTTTTGGGACTAACCTATTAACAAGATGCCGAAGTGCCAGTTCCTGCTTTCTGCTGTTTTTGCATTCCAGAAAAGCTAGTCCGGAAATATTCTCGGAATTGGACGAAACTTCACGGAGGGTCCTATTTTACCAGAACACACCTGAAGGATCAACGAAGAGAGCCACGTGGGCCCCACACGTGGCCAGGGCACGGCCAAGGAGCCAGGCGCGCCGAGGGTGCGTGTGGGCCCCACGGGGGTCGTCAGCCGCCGCCCTTTCGCCTACTTATTCCCCAGATGCGAAAACCCTAAACACCCGAGCCATTATCCACGAAAAGTTCCAGAGATTGCCGCCGCCGTCAACCCTAGCTCGGGAGGGTCCAGAACCTCTTCCCGGCACATTGCCGGAGAGGGAATCGTCACCGGAGGCTTCTACATCGCCATGCCTGCCTCCGGAGTGATGCGTGAGTAGTTCATCCTTGGACTACGGGTCCATAGCAGTAGCTAGATGGTTGTCTCTCCACTTTGTGCCATCATGTTTAGATCTTGTAAGCTGCCCTACATGATCAAGATCATATTATTGTAATGCTACATGTTGTGTTTGCTGGAATCCGATGAATATTGAATACTATGTCAAGTTGATTATCAATCTATCTTATAGGTTATTTAAGATCTTGCATGCTTTCCGTTACTAGTAGATGCTTTGGCCAAGTAGATGCTTGTAGCTCCAAGAGAGAGTATTTATGCTAGATAGTGGGTTCATGCCTCCAGTAATCTGGGAGAGTGACAGCAACTTCTAAGATTGTGGATGTGTTGTTGCCAGTAGGGATAACCTAACGATGCTATGTCCAAGGGCATATGCACTTGTTTACATTACGCGCTTTACTTAATGCGATTATCCGTTGCTTGCAACTTAATACCAACGGGGACTCGACTTAATACCAACGGGGACTCGGATGACAACCTGGCGGTGGATTATTAGTCATAGAAGCTGTTGGATAACGGTCTATGTATCTTGTCGTAATGCCCAATTAAATATCATAGTAGTCACCATGTCATGTATATGCATTGTCATGCGCTCAATATTTGTCAATTGCCCAGCTGTAATTTGTTCACCCAGCATGCTAGTTATCTTTTATGGAGAGGACTCCACTAGTGAACTGTGGACCCCGTCCATTCCTTTAAACTGATTAAACCACCACTAGTACAGAACGACACATCGGAAACGGGCCAAAAAACCCTTCGGCAACGGAGAAAGGGTCCGTGTCCCCGCCTCTGTCACTGATGTGAAGGCCTTCATCGGTAACGGAGGCCAAAACCGTTTCCGATGAGGTCTCCATTTGGCAACGATTGTGCGCAGACCTCCGTTTCCTTAGTTTTCCTTCATCAGATACGGAGTTTGCCATCCACCCGTTTGCACTGAGCATTTCTCATATTTCGGTTACAGGATGCCACGTTTACAAATGCCACTAGATACTTAAAATCTCACAGCACAAGCTCAAATACTAAAACGGTAACAGATTTCATTCATATCACAATGTAACTTTACATTTCCATCACAATTTCACCTTTACAATTGCATCACAAGATGTGACAAACATAAGAGGTAAAACGATAACAGATTTCATCTATACTAAGCCTATCATGTCAAAGGACGGAAAGAATATATGATTTCTTCCCTACATCCTTTTCCACAATCCTCGCAGGTGTCACTCTAGCAATCTCTTCTTATCTCAACTTCTTGAGAGAAGGATGTTGAATCTTTGGACCCTACATCAGTAAATAGTTACAATTGTTTAAATACATATGCTAAAGCAAATACACTATGAATTTAACAAACTGAAACGATATCTTACCTATGTCTTGAGGTGGCTCTTATTGATGAACCGGAGCAGCCAACACACGGCTTGTCAACAAGATATTGCGATGTCAGCAGCTTCATAAGATGCCTGACACCGATCATCCTTTCCATGGAGGCCACCACCGACTCTGGATTTTTTATGCAGTGTCACCGAAATCTAATCTAATACGTCACCGATGTGACATTTCGGCGACACTGTATAAAACACTCTTACTTTAAAAAGTATTTTATGCAGTGTACCAAAACGTCACAATAGCGACGGTGGATATATATGGTGGAGTTTGAAAGGGATAGCTTGATATCCTAAATGTAATAAGATTTATGTTAGTTCTGACACTACTAGATAGAACGAACAATTTAACACAATAATATGAAGTATATAGTAGTATTTAGTGTGTACTGACCTGTGTATATAATTGGAGGACATTATGGAAAGTTAACAAACACTACTGTCTTGAGTAGTGTTCATTGTTTGTTCTGTGTCTCCGACTTTTTATGCAGTGTCACCGAAATAGACTCCTGTTTTCACATGGACTAGTTAGTTAAACTACAACCGGTTGCAAATGCACAATAGGCAAGTTATTACATCAAGAAATTAGTACCGGATGTGAACTGAACTACTATCAACAAGTTAGCGAAACTACAACCGGTTGCAAGTGCACAATAGGCAAGTTAACTACATCAAGAAATGATCTAGATAGAACTACCGATGTGAACTGAACTACTTTCAACAAGTTAGCTAAAACTACAACTAGTTGCAAGTGCACAATAGGCAAGTTAACTACATCAAGAAATTATATAGATAGAACTACCGGATGTGAACTGAACTACTTTCAACAAGTTAGCTAAACTACAACTAGTTGCAAGTGCACAATAGGCAAGTTAACTACATCAAGAAATGATCTAGATAGAACTACCGAATGTGAACTGAACTACTTTCAACAAGTTAGCTAAACTACAACTAGTTGCAAGTGCACAATAGACAAGCTAACTACATCAAGAAATGATCTAGAAGAACTACCGGATGTGAACTGAACTACTATCAACAAGTAAGATAAACTACAACTAGTTGCAAGTGCACAATAGGCAAGTTAACTACATCAAGAAATGATCTAGATAGAACTACCGGATGTGGATCTGATACCTTCTTCACGTTGCCGTTGGATCGATCTAGCAGATCCGGAAGTGGTGGAGGCAGAGGAAGCGGACAGAGCGACGACCTCGCCGTGTCGGGCGAGATGGCGAAGACCTCGCCATGTCGGGGACATGGCGAACACCTCGCCGTGTCGGGGGATGGCGAACACCTCGCCGTGTCGGGGGAGATGGCGAAGACCTCGCCGTGATAGCCGTCGTCTGGGCGGAGACGGCGCCGCCACGGCGCCGGCGATGGCCGCAACGCCAGGAGGCGCCGCCACGAACAGATCTAGCATACTGGGACAGAGTGAGGAAACGAGTGTTAGGTTTTGCTCTGTACGCCCATATATGGGTAAACATAGGAAACGGTTCTTTAGAAGGACCGTTTCCTTTGTGTTTCTTCCATGAGGTGTGGGACCTACGCGCCCACTCTGTGGAATTTCTTCTACTCTCTGAAATAATATTTTCCTAATCTCTACTATATGGAGAAAACCACTTATAGGATACTTATATTAATATTAGTGATTACTACATTACATACGCAGTACATATTAATAATAATAAAGTAAATTACAGTTGGAGAACTTATAGAACTACTACTAGCTACTTCTTGTTTTTCTTGCGCCCTGCTTCCGCGCATCCTCGTCTTTCTCACGGCCTCGCTTATGGGGGCCATTGGGGTGGTGGCGGCGGCGGCAGCATATCGGAGGCGGTGGCGGCGGCTTTCTTCTCCGTCGCCGGGGCTCCCTTCTTTGGGACCGGCGCCTCCGCCTCGTCCTCCTTGTCGTCCTCCTCCTCCTCCTCCTCCTTCTCCTCTTCGGTTGACTCGTCATCAGAATCAACCTTCGGCGGGCCCAGCATCAAGGTGGGATCATGGAAGTTGGCGTATTCGTCGTCGCTCGTCTCCGGCGTCGGTCCTTCAACGGACTCGCCGCTGACGGGGGGACTGTCCCGCGGCGACTCAGTGTGCTCCTGTGTGTCGTTTCTGCGAGGCATCTTCGCTAATCAGAAGGAGGGAGCGAGCGAGCGAGAGAGAGAGCAGATTCGGTGGCGTCTTGAGCTAGCAAGGATTGGGTTTTTCAAGGAGTAGTGGTGGTGCCACTACGCCATGGCATTTACTCGCCTCGCTTCGAATTCCAAGAAGATGGAACGTCTCCACATTGGAACGGACACCCAAAAGTCTCCGTTGCTATAGAGGCACATATCGGAAACGGAGCCAGAATTAAGACCGTTGCCAATACTATGGGTAACGGAGTTAATACTTTTTCCGTTACCTATGTTGATGGGCCAGCCGCGGCCCAGGTCAGGTTTGTACGCACTGGCCGCGCGGAAAGCGCGATTATCGTCGCCTACGCCTGCGTTTCCATAAAGGGTATCCGATGTGTCGTTCTGTACTAGTGAACAAACTACAAACTGTTCCTTTTTCATTCTCTGCAATTTAATACTGTTTTTCCATACCATACGTTTAATCCTTTGTTTTCAGCAAGCCGGTGAGATTGACAACCTCACTGTTTCGTTGGGGCAAAGTAGTTTGATTGTGTTGTGTGCAGATTCCACGTTGGTGATCGTGTTGCGCCGTGCGAGCCGCCAACAACCTTGTGAAACGCTGCTGCTCCTACTTGTTCGTTAACCTTGGTTTCATACTGAGGGAAACTTGCTGCTGAACTGCATCATACCTTCCTCTTGGGTTTCCCAACGAATGTGTGCTGCGCACTGAATCATCAAGCTCTTTTCTGGCGCCGTTGCCGAGAGCAAGAGCATTTCTGCAAGGGGAGTTTCACGCTTCCAATCTCTTTACGTTGTTTTTGTCTTGCTTAGTTTATTTTATTTTATCTTGTTTGCTTTCAATTATCAAAAACACAAAAAAAGTTACTTGCATTTAGTTTATTTTCACTTCTTTTCCTGTTAGTTATCATGTCTAGCCCGTTCCTGTAGTAATGTCACCTGAGGAAGAGATTTTCACTTTTAAGCAAGGGAGTGAAGAGAGTTTTAAGATGCTTGGTCTAGAATATTTGAGTCCTATGCTAAACTGAACCTAAATGACTTAAAGCCTGCTACTCACTAGCTTTTATTTTGGTCTTGTTCTTTGCTACAGATATGCTTTAAGATCTGTGTAGGAGGAGATTTCCTTCGTCATGATGGGGATCAAGCTTTTATGCTATTAAAAAGTTGATTAAATTTCTAGCCCTCCATCAGTAAAAATTGATTCAGTTCTCACAAGCATAAATGATAGACTAAACTCTTGAAAAAATATATCTGGTCTAAAGGAGGATAATCAGATTCGTGAACACTATGATAATGTGCCAATAAACTTTGAACCATCGGGATGGATTCCCTCTGTGAAAGTTATTATCAATGGTGAAACCTTCCATGCTCGCTGTGATATCATGTCTGAATTTTGTTAATGCTAGGGAAATTTATGATTCCTAAACCTTTGGAGCTTTCCAAAAGTGAAAATCAGATAACTCTGCTGATAATACCATTAAATACCAAAGGAGTGGCTGAAGAGTATTTACAAAACTCCTGGGATAACAGTATCTATTGATTATGTTGTCAATGAATGTGCAGGAACAGGCAAATCACGCTTGGGAGATCTCTGCTGAAACGCTTTGGAGCAACAATAGATATGGGCCAAGGAGTTATGAAATGTCGCCTCTTCACCTATTGTAACCAAAATTTCCTAAAGATAAGAGAAAGTAAGAGAGGTAATGTAAGAATGTTGATGCATCTTCATTTGTGTACTACTGATGCATGCTTTGTGCGTAGCTAAAAGGCGTAACGAAAAGCGCTTATGGAGGCAACCCCATTATTTTTATTTCTGCAATTTTTCTTTATTTGAGTCAGGAGGATGTTTACTTCTGTAGCAACTCCTTTGTATATTTATTTTCTCGCATTGTTGTGCCAAGAGTAGCCTCTAGTGTTAAGATGATGCTTAATTTTGATTGCTGCGTAAAACCATTTTTGCTGTTCACAGTACAAATTCCTAAAATCACCAGATTGTTAATTAAATCCGAAATGTTTTTGTGCGTAATCTTTATGAATGTCAGAATCTTTCATAGTTCAAAGTTTTTCGATCTGAGCGTTGTAGTGCCTCAAAAATTCGTCTTTGCGGAGTTTCTGTTTTAGACAGATTATGCCTTCTTATTTTGCATTCTCTCTTTTACTAGTGTTGAGTGAAATTCTTTTTTGGGTGGAAGAGCTTCACATAACATCAGTGGCTGTAGCTAATATTTAAAGTAACAAGTCATAATGCTCTAAATACATGTGATTTTTGAATATGCACTAACTCTCTAATGAGATTTACTTTGAGTTTGGTGTGACGGAGTTTTCAAGTTTCAAGAGAGGAGGATTGATATAAAGGATCAAGAGAGTGAAGAGCTTAAGCTTGGGAGGCTCCCATGGATCTCCCTAGCATATTTCAGAGAATCAGCGTCTAAACTTGGGGATGCCCAAGGCATCCCATTTCTTCATCGCAAAATTATCAGTCATCACTAGTGAAACTATATTTTTATTCTTTCACATCATATGTGCTTTTCTTGGAGCGTCTGTGTGCTTTTATTTTCAGTATTGTACTTTTATTTTCAATAAAGCTGACTGACCCTAGCATTCTTGATTGGGAGAGAGACACGCTCCGCTTTTTCATGAGAATACTCCTATTCTTCACTTATATTTGTTGAGTATTCATAACTAGCGCTGTTCAGCTTTTAGCTCTTGTTTCATGTATCTCTTGTCAGAGCTATTAGCTTTCTTTAAAGAAATTACTCTCTTGCTTCACTTATATTTGTTTGGAGAGTTGATGAAATAAATTGATTGGTGTTTGGTTGGTACAGAAAATGTTGCATGTGTGATTGGTATAAGGAAAACCTTGCATAATCTTGTAGATCACTAATTTGGATAACTTGATGCTTGTCAATTGTTTTGAGTTAACAAGTAATCATGATTAAATTTGTGCATCACTGCGTTAAGCCTATTAGTGAAGAACTACCGTAAAGCTCTGAAAATTTGGTTTGCATCGTGGTATCTCTAAGTCTAGATATTTTCTAATAACAGGGGTTTGGTTAACAAGAAGGCGGTATGAAGTCTTAAACGTTTGGAATGTTTGTCATATAAAACTTGGTTACGGGTTGATATTCTTGTTTGCTTACATAACCTTGCTAGCCTAAACTCTGTACTGAGAGGAATGCTTCTCGTGCATCCAAATCCTTGACCAAAATCCATGCATTGTGTCCACCATAACTACCTATATGTGGTATTTCCTTGCACTCCAAGTAAATTTTTCATGTGCTACCTTTAAATTATTCAAAATGTTATTATTCCCTTTTGTGAATGTTTACTAGCTCATGAGGAATTAGTGTGGTTATTCTTTATTCTAGTTATCAAATGGACTTTTA
>CAMZMU010000117.1:14592389-14727437 GCA_947311845.1 Poa pratensis
CCGCAAAGACGATTTTTTTTCGAGGCACTTACGACGCTCAGATCGAAAAACTTTGAACTAATGAAAGATTCAGACATTCATAAAGATTACGCACAAAAATTTCAGATTTAATTAACAATCTGGTGATTTTAGGAATTTCGTACAGTGAACAGCAAAAATCTGTTTCTGCGCAGCAATCAAAATTAAGCATCATCTTAACATTAGAGGCTACTCTTGGCACAACAATGCGAGAAAATAAAGATACAAAGGAGTTGCTACAGAAGTAAACATCCTCCTTGACTCAATAAAAGAAAAATTGCAGAAATAAAAATAATGGGTTGCCTCCCATAAGCGCTTTTCTTTAACGCCTTTTAGCTAGGCACAAAGCATGCATCAAGTATTACCAAGTGAAGAAGCATCAACATTGTAATTTGTTCGAACAATAGAATCATAAGGTGGCTTAATCTTCTTCCTAGGAAAGTGTTCCATACCTTTCTTGAGAGGAAATTGATATTTTATATTCCCTTCTTTCATATCAATAATAGCACCTACAGTTCTAAGAAAAGGTCTTCCCAGCACAATAGGGCATGATGGATTGCATTCAATATCCAAGACAATAAAATCAACGGGGACATAATTGTTGTTAACCATGATAAGAACATCATCAATTCTTCCCAAAGGTTTTTAATAGTAGAATCAGCAAGGTGAACATCCAAGTAACAATTTTCCAAAGGTGCTAAATCAAGCATATCATAAATCTTTTAGGCATAACAGAAATACTAGCACCAAGGTCACACAAAGCATTGCAATCAAAGTCATTCAATTTCATTTTAATGATGGGCTCCCAACCATCTTCTAACTTCCTAGGGATAGAACTTCATTTTAATTTTTCCCTCTTGTATGAGAGCATTAGTAATATGTTTAGTAAAAGCCATGTTTATCTCACTAGCATTAGGACTTCTAGCTAGCTTTTGCAAGAATTAATTACTTCAGAAATATTGCAACCATCAAAATCAAAGTCATTATCATCAAAAGTAATGGAGTTATTCTTCCTTATTGCTAGAAATTTCAGCATCTTTATCAAGGACAGTTTCAGAGTTATCAGGCAATTTAGGACATTTTGCAATAGAAGTGGAAACATTACCAACACCAATTATCTTGCCATTAATGGTAGGAGGTTTGCTAACACTTGAGTTTGAAGCATTTTCAGAAGTAGTAATAGTATAAACTCTAGCAATATTATTCTTTCTAGCAATTTCATCCTCTCTTTCCCATCTAGCATGCAATTCAGCTAACATCCTCACATTGTTATCAATTTTAACTTGTATAGCATTGAGAGTTTTGCTCTCTTTAACATCATGAGGCATGTTCTTTAGTTTCAACAAGTCAACATCAAGAGCAAGACTATCAACTTTAGAGGCAAGACATCAATTTTCCCAAATTTCTCCTCAACAGTTTTATTGAAAGCAGTTTGTGTACTAATAAAATCCTTAAGCATAACTTCAAGATCGAGGGTACACTCTTATTATTGTTGTAGGAGTTACTATAGGAATTTCCATAACCATTGCCACTATTAGAAGGATAGGGCCTATAATTGCTATTACCAAAATTATTCCTATAAGCATTGTTGTTGAAGTTATTATTTTTAATGAAGTTCACATCAACATGCTCTTCTTGAGCAACCAAAGAAGCTAAAGGAACATTATTTGGATCAACATGTGTTTGACCATTTGCAAGCATAGACATAATAGTATCAATTTTGGCACTCAAGGAAGAGGTTTCCTCAACAGAATTTACCTTCTTACCTGTTGGAGCTCTCTCGGTGTGCCACTCAGAATAATTAATCATCATATCATCTAGAAGCTTTGTTGCAGCACCCAAAGTGATGGACATAAAGGTACCTCCAGCGGCCGAATCCAATAAATTCCTTGAAGAAAAATTTAATCCTGCATAGAAGGTTTGGATGATCATCCAAGTAGTCAGTCCATGAGTGGGACAATTTTTAACCAATGATTTCATTCTCTCCCATGCTTGAGCAACATGTTCATTATCAAATTGCTTAAAATTCATTATGCTACTTCTCAAAGAAATAATCTTAGCAGGAGGATAATATTTTCCAATAAAAGCATCTTTGCATTTAGTCCATGAATCAATACTATTTCTAGGCAAAGATAGCAACCATTCTTTAGCACGTCCTCTCAAGGAGAAAGGAAAAAGTTTCAGTTTAATAATATCACCATCTACTTCCTTGAGCTTTTGCATTTCACAAAGTTCAACAAAGTTATTAAGGTGAACAGCAGCATCATCAGTACTAACACCAGAAAATTGCTCTTTCATAACAAGATTTAAAAGTGCAGGTTTAATTTCATAAAACTGCTGAAGCAGCAGGTGGAGCAATAGGTGTGCATATGAAATCATTGTTGTTCGTGCTAGTGAAATCACACAACTTAGTGTTCTCAGGAGTACTCATTTTAGCAGAATTAAAAACAGGACAGAAAATAACTTGAAAGTAAACTAGATGCAAGTAACTAATTTTTTTGTGTTTTTGATAATTGAAAGCAAACAAGATAAAATAAAATAAACTAAGCAAGACAAAAACAAAGTAAAGAGATTGGAAGCGTGAAACTCCCCTTGCAGAAGACTGCTTCTCCCCGGCAACGGCGCCAGAAAAAGCTTGATGACGTGTCACACACGTTCGTTGGGAGACCCCAAGAGGAAGGTATGATGCAGTTCAGCAGCAAGTTTTCCCTCAGAAAAAACCAAGGTTATCGAACCAGTAGGAGCAGCAACTCTTCAGAAGGTTGTGGCTCGCACGGCGCAACACGATCACCAACGTGGAATCTGCACACAACACAATCAAACTACTTTGCCCCAACGAAACAGTGAGGTTGTCAATCTCACCGGCTTGCTGAAAACAAAGGATTAAACGTATGGTGTGGAAAATGAGTATTAAATTGCAGAGAATGAAAAAGGAACAGTTTGCAGTTTGTGGTTGTTTAATCAGTGTAAAAGAATGGACCGGGGTCCACAGTTCACTAGTGGTGTCTCTCCATAAAAGATAACTAACATGTTGGGTGAACAAATTACAGCTGGGCAATTGACAAATAGAGCGCATGACAATGCATATACATGACATGTGACTACTATGATATTTAATTGGGCATTACGACAAATACATAGACCGTTATCCAACAGCATATGACTAATAATCCACCGCCGGGTTGTCATCCGAGTCCCCCGTTGGTATTAAGTTGCAAGCAACGGATAATTGCATTAAGTAAAGTGCGTAATGTAAACAAACACATATGCCCGTGGACATAGCATCGTTAGGTTATCCCTAGTGGCAACAGCACATCCACAACCTTAGAACTTTCTGTCACTGTCCCAGATTACGGAGGCATGAACCCACTATCTAGCATAAATACTCTCTCTTGGAGTTACAAGCATCTACTTGGCCAAAGCATCTACGAGTAACGGAAAGCATGCAAGATCTTAAATAACATAAATAGATTGATAATCAACTTGACATAGTATTCAATATTCATCGGATCCCAGCAAACACAACATGTAGCATTACAATAATATGATCTTGATCATGTAGGGCAGCTCACAAGATCTAAACATGATGGCACAAAGTGGAGAGACAACCATCTAGCTACTGCTATGGACCCGTAGTCCAAGGATGAACTACTCACGCATCACTCCGGAGGCAGGCATGGCGATGTAGAAGCCTCCGGTGACGATTCCCCTCTCCGGCAGGGTGCCGGGAAGAGGTTCTGACCCTCCCGAGCTAGGGTTGACGGCGGCGGCGTCTCTGGAACTTTTCGTGGATATTTGCTCAGGTTTAGGGTTTTCGCGTCGGGGGGAATAAGTAGGCGAAAGGGCGGCGGCTGACGACCCCCGAGGGGCCCACACCACCCTAGGGCGCGCAGAGGGGGGCCGCGCCCTGGTGCGTGTGGGGCCTGGTCTCTCCCTGTTGCTCCTTTGGTCCTTCGGTGTGTTCTGGTAAAATAGGACCCTCCGCGAAGTTTCGTCCAATTCCGAGAATATTTTTTCAGACTAGCTTTTCTGGAATACAAAAACAACAGAAAACAGGAACTGCCACTTCGGCATCTTGTTAATAGGTTAGTCCCAAAAAATGTATAAAAGTGATATAAAGTAGATGCAAAACATGTAGCAATTGGTATAATATTAGCATGAACATCAAAAATTATAGATACGTTTGAGACGTATCATGGTTTTATCAGTATAAAAGAATGGACCGGGGTCCACAGTTCACTAGTGCTGTCTCTCCATAAAAATAAACGACATGTTGGGTAAACAAATTACAGCTGGGCAATTGATAAAATATTGAGCGCATGACAATGCATACATATATGACAAGATGGCTACCATGATATTTAATTGGGCATTACGACATAATACATAGACCATTATTCAACCGCATCTATGACTAATATCCACCTTCAGGTTGACATCCGTGTTCCCCGTCGGTATTAAGTTGCAAGCAACGGATAATCGCATTAAGCAATGTGCGTAACAAGTACATATGACCGTGGACATAGAATTGTTATGTTACCCCTAGTAGCAATAGCACATCCACAACTTTAGGCGTTGCTGTCACTCGCCCAGATTACTGGAGACTGAACCCACTATCTAGCATAAATACTCACTCTTGGAGTTACAAGCATCTACTTGGCCAAAGCATCTACTAGTAACGGAAAACATGCAAGATCATAAATAACATGTATCATAGATTAATAATCAACTTGATCATAGTATTCAATATTCATCGGATCCCAGCAAACACAACACGTAGCATTACAATAAGATGATCTTGATCATGTTAGGCAGCTCACAAGATCTAAACATGATGGCACAAAGTGGAGAGACAACCATCTAGCTACTGCTATGGACCCGTAGTCCAAGGATGAACTCACGCATCACTCCGGAGGCAGGCATGGTGATGTAGAGCCCTCCGGTGATGATTCCCTCTCCGGCAGAGTGCCGGGAAGAGGTTCTGGACCCTCCCGAGCTAGGGTTCACGACGGCGGCGCCTCTGGAACTTTTTGTCGAATATGACTCGGGTGTCTAGGGTTTTTGCATCGGCGGGAATAAGTAGGCGAAAGGGCGGCGGCTGGAGAGCCCTGAGGGGCCCACACGCACCTAGGGCGCGGGCCCACCCTTGGCGGCGCCCAGGGGGCGTGTGGGGCCTCCCTGGCTCTCCTCCGTCTCCCCTCTGGACTCCATGTGTGTCACGATGAAATAGGGACCTCCGTAAATTTTCGTCCAATTCGAGATATTTCCTGACTAGCTTTTCTGGAATACAAAAACTGCAGAAAACAGGAACTTGCACTGTGGCACCTTGTTAATAGGTTAGTCCCAAAAAATGTATAAAAGTGACATAAAGTGGATGCAAAACATGTAACAATTGGTATAATATCATCATGGAACATCAAAAATTATAGATACGTTTGAGACGTATCAGCATCCCCAAGCTTAGTTTCTACTCGTCCTCGAGTAGGTAAACGATAAAACAATATAATTTTTGAGGTGACATGCTACCATCATAATCTTGATCATATAATATTGTAAGGCACATGTAAATGAATGAACTGATCCAAGTCAATGGTCTATAGTTTGCTATCAAATAGATAATGAGTAAACAATTAATCACCAAGCTAAACTTTTCATGAATAGTACTTTGGAGACAATGCATTGATACGTCTCAAACGTATCTATAATTTTTGATGTTCCATGCTAATATTATACCAATTGCTATATGTTTTGCATCTACTTTATAACACTTTTATACATTTTTTGGGACTAACCTATTAACAAGATGCCGAAGTGCCAGTTCCTGCTTTCTGCTGTTTTTGCATTCCAGAAAAGCTAGTCCGGAAATATTCTCGGAATTGGACGAAACTTCACGGAGGGTCCTATTTTACCAGAACACACCTGAAGGATCAACGAAGGAGAGCCACGTGGGCCCCACACGTGGCCAGGGCACGGCCAAGGAGCCAGGCGCGCCGAGGGTGCGTGTGGGCCCCACGGGGGTCGTCAGCCGCCGCCCTTTCGCCTACTTATTCCCCCAGATGCGAAAACCCTAAACACCCGAGCCATTATCCACGAAAAGTTCCAGAGATGCGCCGCCGTCAACCCTAGCTCGGGAGGGTCCAGAACCTCTTCCCGGCACATTGCCGGAGAGGGGAATCGTCACCGGAGGCTTCTACATCGCCATGCCTGCCTCCGGAGTGATGCGTGAGTAGTTCATCCTTGGACTACGGGTCCATAGCAGTAGCTAGATGGTTGTCTCTCCACTTTGTGCCATCATGTTTAGATCTTGTAAGCTGCCCTACATGATCAAGATCATATTATTGTAATGCTACATGTTGTGTTTGCTGGAATCCGATGAATATTGAATACTATGTCAAGTTGATTATCAATCTATCTTATAGGTTATTTAAGATCTTGCATGCTTTCCGTTACTAGTAGATGCTTTGGCCAAGTAGATGCTTGTAGCTCCAAGAGAGAGTATTTATGCTAGATAGTGGGTTCATGCCTCCAGTAATCTGGGAGAGTGACAGCAACTTCTAAGATTGTGGATGTGTTGTTGCCAGTAGGGATAACCTAACGATGCTATGTCCAAGGGCATATGCACTTGTTTACATTACGCGCTTTACTTAATGCGATTATCCGTTGCTTGCAACTTAATACCAACGGGGGACTCGACTTAATACCAACGGGGGACTCGGATGACAACCTGGCGGTGGATTATTAGTCATAGAAGCTGTTGGATAACGGTCTATGTATCTTGTCGTAATGCCCAATTAAATATCATAGTAGTCACCATGTCATGTATATGCATTGTCATGCGCTCAATATTTGTCAATTGCCCAGCTGTAATTTGTTCACCCAGCATGCTAGTTATCTTTTATGGAGAGACTCCACTAGTGAACTGTGGACCCCGGTCCATTCCTTTAAACTGATTAAACCACCACTAGTACAGAACGACACATCGGAAACGGGCCAAAAAACCCTTCGGCAACGGAGAAAGGGTCCGTGTCCCCGCCTCTGTCACTGATGTGAAGGCCTTCATCGGTAACGGAGGCCAAAAACCGTTTCCGATGAGGTCTCCATTTGGCAACGATTGTGCGCAGACCTCCGTTTCCTTAGTTTTCCTTCATCAGATACGGAGTTTGCCATCCACCCGTTTGCACTGAGCATTTCTCATATTTCGGTTACAGGATGCCACGTTTACAAATGCCACTAGATACTTAAAATCTCACAGCACAAGCTCAAATACTAAAACGGTAACAGATTTCATTCATATCACAATGTAACTTTACATTTCCATCACAATTTCACCTTTACAATTGCATCACAAGATGTGACAAACATAAGAGGTAAAACGATAACAGATTTCATCTATACTAAGCCTATCATGTCAAAGGACGGAAAGAATATATGATTTCTTCCCTACATCCTTTTCCACAATCCTCGCAGGTGTCACTCTAGCAATCTCTTCTTATCTCAACTTCTTGAGAGAAGGATGTTGAATCTTTGGACCCTATACATCAGTAAATAGAGTTACAATTGTTAAATACATATGCTAAAGCAAATACACTATGAATTTAAACAAACTGAAACGATATCTTACCTATGTCTTGAGGTGGCTCTTATTGATGAACCGGAGCAGCCAACACACGGCTTGTCAACAAGATATTGCGATGTCAGCAGCTTCATAAGATGCCTGACACCGATCATCCTTTCCATGGAGGCCACCACCGACTCTGGATTTTTTATGCAGTGTCACCGAAATCTAATCTAATACGTCACCGATGTGACATTTCGGCGACACTGTATAAAACACTCTTACTTTAAAAAGTATTTTATGCAGTGTACCAAAACGTCACAATAGCGACGGTGGATATATATGGTGGAGTTTGAAAGGGAATAGCTTGATATCCCTAAATGTAAATAAGGATTTATGTTAGTTCTGACACTACTAGATAGAACGAACAATTTAACACAATAATATGAAGTATATAGTAGTATTTAGTGTGTACTGACCTGTGTATATAATTGGAGGACATTATGGGAAAGTTAACAAACACTACTGTCTTGAGTAGTGTTCATTGTTTGTTCTGTGTCTCCGACTTTTTTATGCAGTGTCACCGAAATAGACTCCTGTTTTCACATGGACTAGTTAGTTAAACTACAACCGGTTGCAAATGCACAATAGGCAAGTTAATTACATCAAGAAATTAGTACCGGATGTGAACTGAACTACTATCAACAAGTTAGCGAAACTACAACCGGTTGCAAGTGCACAATAGGCAAGTTAACTACATCAAGAAATGATCTAGATAGAACTACCGGATGTGAACTGAACTACTTTCAACAAGTTAGCTAAACTACAACTAGTTGCAAGTGCACAATAGGCAAGTTAACTACATCAAGAAATTATATAGATAGAACTACCGATGTGAACTGAACTACTTTCAACAAGTTAGCTAAACTACAACTAGTTGCAAGTGCACAATAGGCAAGTTAACTACATCAAGAAATGATCTAGATAGAACTACCGAATGTGAACTGAACTACTTTCAACAAGTTAGCTAAACTACAACTAGTTGCAAGTGCACAATAGACAAGCTAACTACATCAAGAAATGATCTAGATAGAACTACCGGATGTGAACTGAACTACTATCAACAAGTAAGATAAACTACAACTAGTTGCAAGTGCACAATAGGCAAGTTAACTACATCAAGAAATGATCTAGATAGAACTACCGGATGTGGATCTGATACCTTCTTCACGTTGCCGTTGGATCGATCTAGCAGATCCGGAAGTGGTGGAGGCAGAGGAAGCGGACAGAGCGACGACCTCGCCGTGTCGGGCGAGATGGCGAAGACCTCGCCATGTCGGGGACATGGCGAACACCTCGCCGTGTCGGGGGATGGCGAACACCTCGCCGTGTCGGGGGAGATGGCGAAGACCTCGCCGTGATAGCCGTCGTCTGGGCGGAGACGGCGCCGCCACGGCGCCGGCGATGGCCGCAACGCCAGGAGGCGCCGCCACGAACAGATCTAGCATACTGGGACAGAGTGAGGAAACGAGTGTTAGGTTTTGCTCTGTACGCCCATATATATGGGTAAACATAGGAAACGGTTCTTTAGAAGGACCGTTTCCTTTGTGTTTCTTCCACTGAGGTGTGGGACCTACGCGCCCACTCTGTGGAATTTCTTCTACTCTCTGAAATAATATTTTCCTAATCTCTACTATATGGAGAAAACCACTTATAGGATACTTATATTAATATTAGTGATTACTACATTACATACGCAGTACATATTAATAATAATAAAGTAAATTACAGTTGGAGAACTTATAGAACTACTACTAGCTACTTCTTGTTTTTCTTGCGCCCTGCTTCCGCGCAATCCTCGTCTTTCTCACGGCCTCGCTTATTGGGGGCCATTGGAGGTGGTGGCGGCGGCGGCAGCATATCGGAGGCGGTGGCGGCGGCTTTCTTCTCCGTCGCCGGGGCTCCCTTCTTTGGGACCGGCGCCTCCGCCTCGTCCTCCTTGTCGTCCTCCTCCTCCTCCTCCTCCTTCTCCTCTTCGGTTGACTCGTCATCAGAATCAACCTTCGGCGGGCCCAGCATCAAGGTGGGATCATGGAAGTTGGCGTATTCGTCGTCGCTCGTCTCCGGCGTCGGTCCTTCAACGGACTCGCCGCTGACGGGGGGACTGTCCCGCGGCGACTCAGTGTGCTCCTGTGTGTCGTTTCTGCGAGGCATCTTCGCTAATCAGAAGGAGGGAGCGAGCGAGCGAGAGAGAGAGCAGATTCGGTGGCGTCTTGAGCTAGCAAGGATTGGGGTTTTCAAGGAGTAGTGGTGGTGCCACTACGCATGGCATTTACTCGCCTCGCTTCGAATTCCAAGAAGATGGAACGTCTCCACATTGGAAACGGACACCCAAAAGTCTCCGTTGCTATAGAGGCACATATCGGAAACGGAGCCAGAATTAAGACCGTTGCCAATACTATGGGTAACGGAGTTAATACTTTTTCCGTTACCTATGTTGATGGGCCAGCCGCGGCCCAGGTCAGGTTTGTACGCACTGGCCGCGCGGAAAGCGCGATTATCCGTCGCCTAACGCCTGCCGTTTCCATAAAGGGGTATCCGATGTGTCGTTCTGTACTAGTGAACAAACTACAAACTGTTCCTTTTTCATTCTCTGCAATTTAATACTGTTTTTCCATACCATACGTTTAATCCTTTGTTTTCAGCAAGCCGGTGAGATTGACAACCTCACTGTTTCGTTGGGGCAAAGTAGTTTGATTGTGTTGTGTGCAGATTCCACGTTGGTGATCGTGTTGCGCCGTGCGAGCCGCCAACAACCTTGTGAAACGCTGCTGCTCCTACTTGTTCGTTAACCTTGGTTTCATACTGAGGGAAACTTGCTGCTGAACTGCATCATACCTTCCTCTTGGGGTTTCCCAACGAATGTGTGCTGCGCACGAATCATCAAGCTCTTTTCTGGCGCCGTTGCCGGGAGCAAGAGCATTTCTGCAAGGGGAGTTTCACGCTTCCAATCTCTTTACGTTGTTTTTGTCTTGCTTAGTTTATTTTATTTTATCTTGTTTGCTTTCAATTATCAAAAACACAAAAAAATTAGTTACTTGCATTTAGTTTATTTTCACTTTGTTTCTGTTAGTTATCATGTCTAGCCCGTTCCTGTAGTAATGTCACCTGAGAAGAGATTTTCACTTTAAGCAAGGGAGTGAGAGAGTTTTAAAGATGCTTGGTCTAGAATATTTGAGTCCTATGCTAAAACTGAACCTAAAATGACTTTAAGCCTGCTCTCACTAGCTTTTATTTTGGTCTTGTTCTTTGCTACAGATATGCTTTAGATGCTGTGGTAGGAGGAGATTTCCTTCGTCATGATGGGGATCAAGCTTTTAATGCTATTAAAAAGTTGATTAAATTTCTAGCCCTCCAATCAGTAAAATTGATTCAGTTCTCACAAGCATAAATGATAGACTAAATACTCTTGAAACAAATATATCTGGTCTAAAGGAAGGGTATAATCAGATTCGTGAACACTATGATAATGTGCCAATAAACTTTGAACCATCGGGATGGATTCCCTCTGTGAAAGTTGTTATCAATGGTGAAACCTTCCATGCTCGCTGTGATATCATGTCTGAATTTTGTTTAATGCCTAGGGAAATTTATGATTCCTTAAACCTTTGGGAGCTTTCCAAAAGTGAAAATCAGATAACTCTGGCTGATAATACCATTAAAATACCAAAGGAGTGCTGAAGGAGTATTTACAAAACTCCTGGGATAACAGTATCTATTGATTATGTTGTCATTGAATGTGCAGGAACAGGACAAATTACGCTTGGAGATCTCTGCTGAAACGCTTTGGAGCAACAATAGATATGGGCCAAGGAGTTATGAATTTCGCCTCTTCACCTATGTGTAACCAAATATTTCCTAAAGATAAGAGTAAAGGTAAGAGAGGTAAGCGTAAGAATGTTGATGCTTCTTCACTTGGTAATACTTGATGCATGCTTTGTGCCTAGCTAAAAGGCGTTAAAGAAAAGCGCTTATGGAGGCAACCCATTATTTTTATTTCTGCAATTTTTCTTTATTGAGTCAAGGAGGATGTTTACTTCTGTAGCAACTCCTTTGTATCTTTATTTTCTCGCATTGTTGTGCCAAGAGTAGCCTCTAATGTTAAGATGATGCTTAATTTTGATTGCTGCGCAGAAACAGATTTTTGCTGTTCACTGTACGAAATTCCTAAAATCACCAGATTGTTAATTAAATCTGAAATTTTTGTGCGTAATCTTTATGAATGTCTGAATCTTTCATTAGTTCAAAGTTTTTCGATCTGAGCGTCGTAAGTGCCTCGAAAAAATTCGTCTTTGCGGACTGTTCTGTTTTAGACAGATTATGCCTTTTTATTTTGCATTCTCTCTTTTACTAGTGTTGAGTGAAATTCTTTTTTGGGTGGAAGAGCTTCACATAACATCAGTGGCTGTAGCTAATGTTTAAAGTAACAAGTCATATTGCGTCTTTATAGAACATGTGAATTTTTGATTATGCACTAACCCTCTAATGAGATCTACTTTGAGTTTGGTGTGACGGAAGTTTTCAAGGGTCAAGAGAGAAGGATGATATAATAGGATCAAGAAGAGTGAAGAGCTTAAGCTTGGGGAGGCTCCCATGGATCTCCCCAGCATATTTCAAGAAGACTCAAGCGTCTAAGCTTGGGGATGCCCAAGGCATCCCCTTCTTCATCGCAAAATTATCAGGTCATCTCTAGTGAAACTATATTTTAATTCTTTCACATCATATGTGCTTTTCTTGGAGCGTCTGTGTGCTTTTATTTTCAGTATTGCACTTTTATTTTCAATAAAGCTTGACTGGACCCTAGCATTCTTGATTGGGAGAGAGACACGCTCCGCTTTTTCATGAGAATACTCCTATTCTTCACTTATATTTGTTGAGTATTCATATCTAGCGCTGTTCAGCTTTTAGCTCTTGTTTTCATGTATCTCTTGTCAGAGCTATTAGCTTTCTTTTGTAGAAAGTACTCTCTTGCTTCACTTATATTTGTTTGGAGAGTTGATGAAATAAATTGATTGGTGTTTGGTTGGTTCAGAAAATGTTGCATGTGGTAATTGGTATAAGGAAAAACTTGCTTAATCTTGTAGATCACTAATTTGGATAACTTGATGCTTGTCAATTGTTTTGAGTTAACAAGTAGATCATGATTAAATTGTGCATCACATGAGTTAAGCCTATTAGTGAAGAACTACCGTAAAGCTTGTTGAAAATTTGGTTTGCATCGGTGGTATCTCTAAGGTCTAGATATTTTCTAATAACAGGGTTTGGTTAACAAGGAAGACGGTATGAAGTCTTATAACGTTTGCAATATGTTTGTCATATAAAACTTGGTGTACGGGTTGATATTCTTGTTTGCTTACATAACCTTGCTAGCCTAAACTCTGTACTGAGAGGGAATGCTTCTCGTGCATCCAAATCCTTGAGCCAAAATCCATGCCATTTGTGTCCACCATAACTACCTATATGTGGTATTTCCTTGCCACTCCAAGTAAATTTTTCATGTGCTACCTTTAAATTATTCAAAATGTTATTATTCCCTTTTTGTGTCAATGTTTACTAGCTCATGAGGAATTAGTGTGGTTATTCTTTATTCTATTTGTCAAATGGACTTTTACACCTGGACTAGTGGCATATACATCTTATCCAATAATTGCAAAAAGAGCTGGCAACGGGGTGCCCAGTCCCAATTAATTACAACTTTAACCAATTAATTCTCTTCACACTTTTGCCCTGATTCATCAGTAAGCAATGACAAACAGTGAAATACCTGAATGTGTGTAAACCAAAGAGAAAGAGGGATGATCTGCCTTGCTGGTAGAAATAACGTCCTTCATGGGAGCCGCTCTTAAAAGTCCGTTTGACAGGTAGAATACTGTTCTCACCCGCTACCATTCGTTGACAATTAACAAACACCTCTCAAAAATAGATACTCCTCCATGGTATGTGATTGATGGAAGGCACCCGAGGATTCGGTTAGCCATGGCTTGTGTTAGCAAGGTTGGGAGGAGTATCAAATATTTTATGCAATCTCTATATGCTTTCAAAAACCTAAAAGCTCTAGCACATGATTTAATCCCTGCTTCCCTCTGCGAAGGGCCTTTCTTTTACTTTTATGTTGAGTCAGTTTTCCTATTCTTTCTGTCTTCCACAAGCAAACACTAGTGTCAACTTTGTTACAACATGCGTTATATGCAACGTATTGGACTTGTTATACTACTTTGTGTTGACATATCCATGAGATAAATATGTTGAAAGTTGAAGCAAATGCTGAAACTAATTCTTCCTTTGTGTTGATTAAATACCTTTTATTAGAAACTATTGCTTTATGAGTTAACACTTATGCAAAACTGTTTGATGCTTGTCTCGAAAGTACTATTCATGAAAACGTTTAGCTTGTGTGATTCATTGTTTACTCATTATCTATTTGGTAGCAAATTATAGACCATTGACTTGGATCACTTCATTCATTTACATGTGCCTTGCAATATTATATGATCAAGATTATGATGGTAGCATGTCACCTCAAAAATTATTTTGTTTTTATCGTTTACCTACTCGAGGACGAGTAGGAACTAAGCTTGGGGATGCTGATACGTCTCAAACGTATCTATAATTTTTGATGTTCCATGCTTGTTTTATACCAATTGCTACATGTTTTGCATCTACTTTATATCACTTTTATACATTTTTTGGGACTAACCTATTAACAAGATGCCGAAGTGCCAGTTCCTGTTTTCTGCTGTTTTTGTATTCCAGAAAAGCTAGTCTGGAAATATTCTCGGAATTGGACGAAACTTCACGGGGTCCCTATTTTACCAGAACACACCTGACGGACCAAAGGAGCACGAAGGAGAGCCACGTGGGCCCCACACGTGGCCAGGGCGCGGGCCCCCGCGCCGGGGTGGTGTGGGCCCCACGGGGGTCGTCAGCCGCCGCCCTTTCGCCTACTTATTCCCCCCGACGCGAAAACCCTAAACCTGAGCAAATATCCACGAAAAGTTCCAGAGACGCCGCCGCCGTCAACCCTAGCTCGGGAGGGTCAGAACCTCTTCCCGGCACCCTGCCGGAGAGGGGAATCGTCACCGGAGGCTTCTACATCGCCATGCCTGCCTCCGGAGTGATGCGTGAGTAGTTCATCCTTGGACTACGGGTCCATAGCAGTAGCTAGATGGTTGTCTCTCCACTTTGTGCCATCATGTTTAGATCTTGTGAGCTGCCCTACATGATCAAGATCATATTATTGTAATGCTACATGTTGTGTTTGCTGGGATCCGATGAATATTGAATACTATGTCAAGTTGATTATCAATCTATCTTATATGTTATTTAAGATCTTGCATGCTTTCCGTTACTCGTAGATGCTTTGGCCAAGTAGATGCTTGTAACTCCAAGAGAGAGTATTTATGCTAGATAGTGGGTTCATGCCTCCGTAATCTGGGAGAGTGACAGCAACTTCTAAGGTTGTGGATGTGCTGTTGCCACTAGGGATAACCTAACGATGCTATGTCCACGGCATATGTTTGTTTACATTACGCGCTTTACTTAATGCAATTATCCGTTGCTTGCAACTTAATACCAACGGGGACTCGGATGACAACCCGGCGGTGGATTATTAGTCATAGATGCTGTTGGATAACGGTCTATGTATTTGTCGTAATGCCCAATTAAATATCATAGTAGTCACATGTCATGTATATGCATTGTCATGCGCTCACTATTTGTCAATTGCCCAGCTGTAATTTGTTCACCCAACATGTTAGTTATCTTTTATGGAGAGACACCACTAGTGAACTGTGGACCCCGGTCCATTCTTTTACACTGATTAAACCACAAACTGCAAACTGTTCCTTTTTCATTCTCTGCAATTTAATACTTTTTCCACACCATACGTTTAATCCTTTGTTTTCAGCAAGCCGGTGAGATTGACAACCTCACTGTTTCGTTGGGGCAAAGTAGTTTGATTGTGTTGTGTGCAGATTCCACGTTGGTGATCGTGTTGCACCGTGCGAGCCGCCAACAACCTTCAGAAACGCTGCTGCTCCTACTGGTTCGATAACCTTGGTTTCATACTGAGGGAAACTTGCTGCTGAACTGCATCATACCTTCCTCTTGGGGTTTCCCAACGAACGTGTGCTGCGCACCGAATCATCATGCATCCACAGGTTCACATAAGAGTTAACTCATAAAGCAATAGATTCTAACAAAAGGTATTTAACCAACACAAGGAAGATTTAAGTTTCAGCATTTGCTTCAACTTTCAACATATTTATCTCATGGATATTGTCAACACAAAGCAATATAATAAGTCCAATACGTAGCATATAACAAATGTTGTATCAAAGTTGACACTAGTGTTTGCTTGTGGAAGATAGAAAGAAATAGGAAAACTGACTCAACATAAAAGTAAAAGAAATGCCCTTCGCAGAGGGAAGCATGGATTAAATCATGTGCTAGAGCTTTTTAGTTTTTGAAATCACATAGAGAGTAAAAATTAAGTTTTGAGAGGTGTTTGTTAATTGTCAACGAATGGCAGCGGATGAAAACAGTATTCTCCCTATCAAACAAACTTTTAAGAGCGGCTCCCATGAAGGACGTTATTTCTACCAGCAAGTCAGATCATCACTCTTTCTCTTTTGTTTACACATGCAGATGTTTCACTGAGTATTCAGTTGAAAAAATGTGAAGAGAATTAAGCGGTTAAAGTTGTAATTAATTGTGACTGGGCACCCCGTTGCCAGCTCTTTTTGCAAAATTAATAGATAAGCGGATGTATATGCCGCTAGTCTGGTGGTAAAGTCTGTTCGACAAGTCGAATAAAGAATAACCCACTACTTCCTCATGAGCTAGTAAACATTGACACAAAAAGGAAAAATAACAGTTTTGAAAAATTTAAAGGTAGCACATGAAAAATTTACTTGGAGTGGCAAGGAAATACCACATATAGGTAGTTATGGTGGACACAAATGGCATGGATTTGGCTCAAGGATTTGGATGCACGAGAAGCCTTCCCTCTCAGTACAGAGTTTAGGCTAGCAAGGTTATGTAAGCAAACAAGAATATCAACCAGTACACCAAGTTTTATATGACCAACATATTGCAAACATTATAAGACTTCACACCGTCTTCCTTGTTAACCAAACCCTTTTATTAGAAAATATCTAGACCTTAGAGATACCACTCATGCAAACCAAATTTCAACGAGCTTTACTGTTGTTCTTCACTAATGGGCTTAACTTACATGTTGCAAAAGTTTAATCATGATCTACTTGTTAACTCAAAACAATTGACAAGTATCAAAATATCCAAATTAGTGATCTACAAGAATATGCAAGTATTTTCCATTATACCATTTACCACATGCAACATTTTCTGTTCCAACCAAACACCACTCAATTTATTTCAATAACTCTCCAAACAAGTATAAGTGAAGCAAGAGAGTACTTTCTTTTAAAAGAACTAATAGCTCTGACAAGACATACATGAAAACAAGAGCTAAAAGCTGAACAGCGCTAGATATGAATACTCAACAAATATAAGTGAATAATAGGAGTATTCTCATGAAAAAGCGGAGCGTGTCTCTCTCCCACTCAAAAATGCTAGGATCCAATCAAGTTGATGACAAAATGAAAATAAAAATAAAGTTCTGAAAATAAAAGCACACAGACGCTCCAAGAACAGCACATATGATGTGAAAGAATAAAAATATAGTTTCCCTAGAGATGACCTGATAATTTTGTCGATGAAGAAGGGGATGCCTTGGGCATCCCCAAGCTTAGACGCTTGAGTCTTCTTGAAATATGCTGGGGAGATCCATGGGAGCCTCCCCAAGTGTTGGGGGGATAATAACCCGGTATACTCATGACCAAGGAAGAATCTGTCGGACGGCCCAAGGCTGGGTCCGGGTGATGTATACAAGATGTGGGCCAGGTTATAGTTGGGCCAATAGGCCTAACATGACTCGTCCCTGGAAGGAAGGACCTAGAAGAACTGGAGTCCGAGTGAAGGAAGGAGCCGGGTGACTTGGAGGCTACGGAAGGTCTAGGAGAACCTAGAGTAGGACTCCGGGCTCGTATGTAACTCGGTATTCATTGTAAGTTCGGGAGACCCGGTGTCTATATAAACGGGCTCCCAGAACATAGAAAGACAAGTCTAAAGTTGAGGTTAGAAGTCTCAAGTCTTAAGCCCTAGTTCGATATCACCGCTATCAAGCGAAACCCTTGTAACCAGTCTCGTAACCCGACTCTGTTGTCGTAGCCGAGTTATTGAGACCTCGAGATCAATAACATAGAAGCAGGAAGTAGGTCTTTATCTCCAATGGAGAGGCTGAACCTGGGTAAACCCTTTTTCCCCAACGAGCGTGACAATCTCCTGAAGGACCAAGGCGCCTTGCCCCAATCATCAAGTTACCCTATGGTAACATCTGCCGTGATAACCCCACGACAGTTGGCGCCCACCGTGGGGCCTGCGACCAAAGCTGTCCTCATCAAGGGAGAAGCTCTGCGAGGGATGGAGAACCTCGCGATCGGCGAGGTCAGGATGGATCAGCACGGAAAGCGCATCATCGACGATTCCGGCTGGAAGGAAGAAGCAGATCTGTTGGAAACCGGCCGGGTGATCCCGATCGGTCGGATCAACGTCTTCGTAGGTATGATTCATGCAACTCAGCAAATTGATGACGAGGTTATGTGCGACTCCGTTTCAGGGGCAGCCACCATCGTCCAATCTGATGGAGAAGAGTTAGTCGGAACCGGAGGTTTCGAGCATCAGTCGGACATCCGGGCTTGCGAGCCGGAGTGCCGACGCGAGAAGGATTTGGATACAGATACCGAGTCGATCTTACCGTTGTTTGACGAGAGATTTGGGTACGTGGCTGATGAGGAAGATTATGAGCCGGAGCCAAGGACCATGAAGCGTGCTGTGGTGTACACTTTGAGGAACCACAATGATGGGACAGAAACTTCAGTGAGCGAGGACGATGCCGCGCGCGCGGCCAGAGAAAACAGAGAAAGAATTCAGCGTCTCACGACCTTTCAACCGGGCGAAGGCTCGGGTTAGCCGGCTGTGATGGAATCCCACCAGTTTTTAGGCCCTTGGACTTTGACGCCGCAATAGTTACCACCCCAATCACACCAGATAACGCAGCGACCCGGGTGCAGCAATTGGATACGTTACGAATCACGCTGGAGAATCAACAGAAGGCTTTATTGGCGGAGCAGCAGCGCAGTGTTTCTGGAGTTTATCAGCGATGCGTTTCATCAGTCGAAGGAAGGCAAATTTTGCAAGAGATACATGCTGGGGACTGTGGTCATCATGCTTCATCTAGGTCTCTGGTGGCCAAGGCATTTAGGCATGGATTCTTTTGGCTCACAGCTTTCAAGGATGCAGAGCAGATTGTTAGGGCATGTGATGGATGTCAAAGATATGCAAGACAGGAGCATGTGCCAGCTCAGGAATTGAGGACAATACCAATCACCTGGCCGTTTGCAGTTTGGGGTCTTGATATGATGGGGCCCTTTCAGATGACATCGTGCAAGAAAACTCATCTCTTGGTGGCTGTTGATAAGTTCACTAAGTGGGTTGAAGTGAGCCAGTTACAAGTTGTGATGCTTCCAAAGTTGTCACGTTTCTGAAGAAAATTATCAGTCGGTTTGGCTATCCTCACAGTATCATCACAGATAATGGGACCAACATGTCACTCGGTGAAACAGAGATATTCTGCAAAGAGAAGGGAATCAGATTAGACCTTGCTTCGGTGGCACATCCACAGGCCAATGGGCAGGTAGAAAGGAGTAATCAGGAAATATTGAAGGGAATCAAACCAAGACTTCGAGTTCCGATTGAAAAGGCGTATGGAGCTTGGGTGAAAGAGTTACCTGCAGTGTTTGGGGGATCAATACAACCCCGAATAGATCAACCAAGCGTACACCGTTCTTTCTGGTATATGGAGCGAAGCAGTGTTACCGAGTGATATAGTCCATGACTCGCCAAGAGTGGCGGCGTATGTGGAGTCAAGCAATGCAATTGCAAGGGAGGATTCGATTGATGCCCTCGAAGAGGAGCGTGAGTTAGCATTGGAACGGTCCGCAGTTTATCAGCAGGATTTGCGGCGCTATCATAGCCGCCGAGTCAGGACAAGAACTTTCCAGGAAGGAGATTTAGTTTTACGGCTCAGACAGAAGCAGGCAGGGATGCATAAACTAACTCCTCCATGGGAAGGGCCGTTCCTCATCAGTCGGAAATTGCACAATGGTTCATATTATCTGATAGATGTGAGAGAGAAAGGTGAAGAGAACAACACGGACCATGCTATCCTTCCTATGGAAGAGACGAAGCGGCCGTGGAACATTGCTCATCTTCGCCCATATTATACCTAGTGAACATGAACCTAGGCCGAGTTATGTAACACACGATGTAACCCCCAGCAGGTTTCAGACGCGCTCTTTTCCTTACCAGGGTACCTAAGGGGACTGGAAGGTTTTTAATGAGGCGGCTTGCTGGTGTATTTTAATAAAGAAGAGTATTGAGAAGAAATCTTTTCTGCTGTTTTACTTTTTATGCATAGTTTATGTTTATAAAGCTTGGCCCAAAGGAGTGCTTAGCAAAAAGTCCTATAGCTGTTGCCCAAGAGAGCACGCATAGAGATGTTTGAGATCAGTGGGGTAATGATGCATAGTTTAAGCCTTTACTTGTAAACATTGATCCAGGGCTTGGGGACTTATGAATTATAAATTCATAAGTTTTAATCCTAAGACCCGGCTTTTAAGCCTTAATTTTGTTCTTGGTTAAACTTGCCTATCAGTTTGATGTTACTCACAATTTTATGACCAGATTGCTTACTTGTTAATTCAATCAACTATGATGCCCATGCTGGGACTTAGTTTGACCCTGTTTTAGCAAAGGAAAAAGTAGCAACTGAGAAAGTCATGTGAAAGCCGACTGATAAGAAGCTAAAGATAAACCAAAAGGGTCATCTAAACCATAAAAAGTATAAGTTATTACAAAATATTGAGTATTTCATATAGTGCACAGACGCACCATCAAATAAAAGGCAAAGTATTTCAGAGCATATTACAATGCCCATTGGCCGAATAATTGTTTTGCAGGAAAAGGTAAGCATGAAAACTGGCTCAGATAGCCGGGTTATCGGTTGAGGTTCCCTTGGCAGCTTCAGCTTCGGCAGAAGCCGGGTTATCTTCAGGAGCTTTGGCCTGGGACTTAGCTTGTGCAGGCCTTGATCTTCTGCAGTATCCTTAGCAACATCAGCCGGCTTTTCCATGATTGGCGTAGTAGGAGCACGGCTGGGTGCAGGGACAACTGGAGTAGAAGTACTTGGTGCTGCAGCTTTTTCTTCTTTGCAATGGAGTCTCTCAGCTTGGCCAACAGATCAGTATGCTCGGGTTCAGGAGTGGGGATTGGAGTGTTGTTCTCATCCACTGCATCTTGGAAAACCGATAGGTTGAGGCCCTCAGCAATCTTGCAAGCAATAGGCCGGGTTTGGGCAGCAATTTCTTTGAATCTTTTCCCCCAAACTTGGTGCCATCAGCATTGTATTGAGGGAATCCTTTGACAAAAGGAGCCAGGTTAAGGCGGGTTGTAGGCTTTGGCTAGAGCTAAACTGCGCATTGCGCCAACCCGGCATGCTGAGCGCGTCCAGAGGTCTAACCACTCGGGGATCGTGGAAAGCTGATGCAGGGACTCATATATTACTTGGGGAGGAGCACAGTTGCTTTAACACGCTTCATAATTCAGAAGTGCCAAACTGGAACTGCCGAATGATGGTGTTCAAGCAGTTCAGTTTCTCTGGATAGGATCTCCTGATGGCAGCATTCTTCTCACCTGAAAAGTATGATGTGGGTTAGTATATGAAAGCCGAGTAAAGCAGAAAAAAGTGAAAAGAGATGGTGTTTACCAATGAGTGGATTGAGGATATCCTTGATATGGTCTTTCAGGGTGTCCAAGTATTTCTGGACACTGACCATCTTGTCAAAGCAGATTTTATACTCACCAGCCTCTTCCAACTCCTTTTTCAGTTTGGTGTTCTCTGCAGTTAGAGATTCAACGTTTTCTCCAAGTCTGAAGCATGAGTTTCAGTTTCCTTGCGCAGCTTGGTTTCAACTTCAAGGAGTTGGTTGGTCTTGGCAAGTACTGGTCATTATGGGACACATACCTCTGAAAAAAGAATAGCAAGTTAGAAATATGGGGGCTGAATAATTTCAGTCGGCAATGGCAAGAAAGAACTAGTTGACAGTAAATTATATACAGACAGAGTATTTATACAAGTTCCGAGTGACTGAAGAGCAGATCACCGGCACTTGGGGACTGGTATGTCTTTTAAGTTTTTACAAGTTATTCAGTAACACATCTTCAAAGTTCCAGATAAAATGTGAACATATTACCCGGAACTTGGGGGTTATGAGGATTTGAAAGTATCGTTATGATGAAAATCAGAATTAATGAGGATTTGAAATCAGAAAGTAAAACAAGTTCCATCTTATCGTAGACTGATAACTTGGAACTTGGGGACTGGGATATTCTGAAGTTTTCAAAATGAAGGCAGAAGAGATATATATTTTCAAGTACCGAGTGACTGAGGACAGTTTACTCGATACTTGGGGACTAGGTTTGGTATATAAGATATGAAGAGGAAAAGATGTGTACCTGATGTTCTCGGACAAGAGAATCCACGAGTTTGCCCTCAGTAAGCTTCAGTGTGTTGTACTCAGTTAACAGACCTTCAAAGTTTATATGGCCATACTGTGGCACAGTGGAGCCTCGCCTTTATCAGTCGGCTTGGACTTCTCTTCAGAGGCAACAAACTTGGTTGCAGTTTTGAGGGGAGAGATCTTCTCAGTAAAGCAAGCTCCTGTGATCACGACTTCTGGATCAGTCGGTTTTTCAGCAGGAGGAGGAGAAACATTCATCTGGTCAGTTGTCTGCTCCTTATCAGTCGGCTCAGCATGTTTTTCAGGAGTATTCTCCAAGTTATCCTCCTCAGCAATGGGAGGGCTTGGAGTGCCACTAAGAGTAGCTTTTGCCCTGAAATTGCAAGTACGAAGATAATATAAGAAAGAGCAAAAGAAAGCAAAGTTGATGAAAGTAAATACAAGTAATAGAAGGTTAATATTACCCGGTATTGACTTGAAAGTCACGGGGGAGGTCGTTGCTGGAGCCTGAAGAAGCTGTAAGAGAGTATGATTTAGAAACTCGGATTTGACCAGCTAAAGGATAACTATCAGAGGGATGTTTTTGTGGTTCAAAGTTGGAAAAGAAGTACCAGGACGGCGTGGAGATGAAAGGTTTGGGATTCCCGGGTTAAGAGGATCTTCTCCAGGGGAGGACCGGTAGCTCTCCTCTTGGTAGAGGGTTCAGCAGAACTCTGCGAAGATTTTTGAAGAAGAGTTTGGTTGAGTTTTTGCATAGCAAGATAAGAATATGGTTCTGTGGATATGCGAGAGTATGGCACCTTGGCACAGATAGTGCGAGCCTTCCTTTTCCCGGTAGCAGCAGATTCAGTGGCTTCAGAGCTACGGCCGGGTGAAGGAGTGGCTACTTTTCAGCCGGTTCTGGTATTATAAAATGGGCATCAGTGGATAAATTGGGTTGAGTTTCGTTCTCAATTAAGCTTATGAAGAAGTGGCCAAGGAGTCAAGTTCACCTTCTTCTTCTTTTCTTTTCTTTTCTTTTCTTCTCTTCTTCTTCTTCTTCTTCTTCTTCTTCTTCTTCACTCGAGGACAGAGCCTCGTCATCATCATCTTCATCATCATCTGCCTCAGGAGTGGCAGGGGGAGTTTCAACTTGCCACCAGTCATCAGATTCCTAGTGAAAAAGCAGAAGTAAAATAATCAGTATACAATTGAGAAAGAATATGTTATTGAGATATTTATCAGTCGGGACTTACTGGTGGTGCCGGGTTATTCTTACTGAATGGCAGAAGGCCATTATCTTTGATTGTCTCAACCTTTTCAGCGAGGAAGGCCTTGATAGCCTTGTTCAGTGCGGTGGTGGGATAGGACTTCTCCGAGTAACGGAGGGAGTCAGTTAGATGACCCGAGTAATCGCAAAGGAGTTTCTTGCGGATACTGTTGGGTTGAATTCTCCAGCCCATCCAGGTCTTGATCAGGTCGGTTCCACGAAGTCCATGCTTGACCAGAACAGAGATTTTCTTGAGGAGAGGCTGGAGAGCTTCTCTCTCAGTGTCAGAAGCGAAGGAGTTCATGTTGCTGTTAATAACGAGGGGCTTGACTGAATAACCCGGTAAAGGGCGTTCACCAGAAGGTATTTGGCTTTGCAGTAAAAGTATGATTTTTGCCAATGCTTTACATGAGTATGAAGTTCGAGTGAAGGCATAGCAGAGCCTTTGCGGCGCTGAATAGAAACACCGCCACAAACCAAGAGGGGGCCATTCTTGTGCTCACGTTGAGGTTTGCACAAGAATAGCTCCAGGAAAAGAGCTAAGTTGGGAGGAATGCATAAGTATGATTCACAAAGAACTATGTAGTTACTAATGTTCAAGATGGAGTTGGGTCCGAGATCGAAGACTCGGAGTCCGTAGTGATGAAGAAGATCCCTAAAGAAAGGATGACCCGGGGGACGAAAACCCTGGGTGACATGCTCAAGAAAGCAGATAACTCTCTTCTTCAGTCCCTCTCCACTCGATCTCCGACTGAAGAGGAAGAACACCAGATTCAGCAAGTTCTTCAAGCTTGGATTGTGTGGCCATGGATTTGGCCCAGTTAGCCGTAATCCCAGATCTGGGCTTGGTGGTCTTTTTTATCTTCTTTGATGCCGATGCGGTGGCGCTATCACCGGTCTTGGCCTTGGCCTTAAGCTTCCTCAGGTCCTTGGGTGCCATGGGATCTAAAGATCTAGAAAATAGCCAGAAAAGAAATGGAAAACAATGAGCTCAAGAACAGCCCGAGGAAGAGCAAGTTAAGATCTAGATGGAAACTAAGTGCGGGAGTGAAAATTTTACCGGAGCTCGTGGAGATCTTGTGCGGAGCAGATTCCCCGGCGGGTAATTGCAGCAATGCGGTGCTCCGATGGCCGGCGGCGGCGCGGTGAGTTTGGAGGAACCCTAACCCTAGCTCGAGGAGAGAGAAGGACTGAGGTTGAAGATGAAGGGTGCGGTAAATGGGAAAAGTGAAACCCTATTCACTGTGGCCTATTATTTATAGCCCGGGGTGAAACCCTAGGAGCGTGAAAAACGAGGAGATAAGATTCTGTTTGACCATGGGTCAAGGACACGAGGGAATCTGTCAGAGAATGTCTCCCGGTCGTTGATTGGAGATAAATGAGTGCGAGAGAAAAGCCGGGTTATAAGAGAACTGCCAAAAGGAGCTGGTCTGAAACATAACCCGGTCATTCAGTGTTAATGATCTTTATTTTGTTTTCAGGAGTTTAACTCGGATAATCCCATCAGCAGCTACCCTCGAGTAATCGAATCAAGATCAAGATTATCAAGTGAAGCAACAGATGAGTTTATTCAAGTCAAACTTGGGGACTACTGTTGGGGGATAATAACCCGGTATACTCATGACCAAGGAAGAATCAGTCGGACGGCCCAAGGCTGGGTCCGGGTGATGTATACAAGATGTGGGCCAGGTTATAGTTGGGCCAATAGGCCTAACATGACTCGTCCCTGGAAGGAAGGACCTAGAAGAACTGGAGTCCGAGTGAAGGAAGGAGCCGGGTGACTTGGAGGCTACGGAAGGTCTAGGAAAACCTAGAGTAGGACTCCAGGCTCGTATGTAACTCGGTATTCGTTGTAAGTTCGGGAGACCCGGTGTCTATATAAACGGGCTCCCAGAACATAGAAAGACAAGTCTAAAGTTGAGGTTAGAAGTCTCAAGTCTTAAGCCCTAGTTCGATATCACCGCTATCAAGCGAAACCCTTGTAACCAGTCTCGTAACCCGGCTCTGTTGTCGTAGCCGAGTTATTGAGACCTCGAGATCAATAACATAGAAGCAGGAAGTAGGTCTTTATCTCCAATATAGAGGCCGAACCTGGGTAAACCCTTTTTCCCCAACGAGCGTGACAATCTCCTGAAGGACCAAGGCGCCTTGCCCCAATCATCAAGTTACCCTATGGTAACATCTGCCGTGATAACCCCACGACACCAAGCTTAAGCTCTTCACTCTTCTTGATCCTATTATATCACTCTTCTCTCTTGACCCTTGAAAACTTCCTTCACACTAAACTCAAAGTAAATCTCATTAGAGGGTTAGTGCATAATCAAAACTCACATGTTCTATAAAGACGCAATATAACTTGTTACTTTGAACATTAGCTACTGTCACTGATGTTATGTGAAGCTCTTCCACCCAAAAAGAATTTCACTCAACACTAGTAAAAGAGAGAATGCAAAATAAAAGACATAATCTGTCTAAAACAGAATAGTCCGCAAAGACGATTTTTTTTTGAGACACTTACGACGCTCAGATCGGAAAACTTTGAACTAACGAAAGATGCAGACATACATAAAGATTACGCACACATTTTTTCAGATTTAATTCACTTTCTGGTGATTTTAGAGAATTAATACGGTGAACAGCAGAAATCTGTTTCTGCGCAGCAATCAAAATTTAGCATCGCCTTATCATTAGAGACTATTCTTGGCACAACAATGCGAAAAAGTAAAGATACAAAGGAGTTGCTACAGAAGTAAACAAACACCTTGACTAAAACTTAAAACAAAAGATAATGGGTTGCCTCTCAAAAGCGCTTTCTTTAATGCCTTTTAGCTAGGCTAGAAGATTTTAATGATGCTCTCATAAGAATAAAAGTTGAAAAACAAAAGAGAGCATCAAGAGGCAAACATCAAACACATTTAAGTCTAACCCACTTCCTATGCAAAGGAATCTTGTAATAGAATAAATTATTGAAGCATAAAGCAACTAGCATAAGAAGATGAAACAAATGCAACTTCAAAACTTTCAACATAAATAGAGGTGTTTTAGTAACTTGAAAACTTTTACAACCATATTTTCCTCTCTCATAATAACTTTCAGTACCATCAGGAACAAACTCAACAATATAACTATCACATAAAGCATGCTTTTCATGATCTACAAACACATAATTTTATTAAGCTCAAAAACAGCGGGGTTATTAAACCCACTTTTGACAATAGTAGTATAATTAATATCATTAAACAACATAAGACCATCATCAAGAGAATTATCATATATAAGATTAGGGAGCACATTTTTACTTTCTGCAATTTCCTCTTTTACTGAGTCAAGGAAGGTGTTTACTTCAAATTTATCAAAAGGAGATATTTCAATAGAATCATGACATTCAACAATATAGCACTCTTCCTCCTTAGATAGGCATGGAGGGCAATCAAATAATGTAAGAGTTAAAGAGTTACTATCTTTAGGAGGTAGATCCTCCTTTTGTTCATCACTCTCTTCCTCTTTTTCATCCAATGAGGTTTCAGTTTCTGCAATTTCTTCTCCCACAGGTTCCTGAAAGGTAGCAAGTTGTTCTGGAGAATAAGTTTTCTCAAGAAATTCAGTGATATAAGGATTATCATTGTAATATTCAAGGCAGTAACCAAGTATCTCGGAATTCTTAGACTTATAAGGGGTATCATGATACGTCCATTTTGCATCACTATTTTATATCATAATTTACTGTTATTCATTGATATATTTCATATTAAGATGTGTTACTTATGTTATTTTGTCTTATTTTGCATGTTTGATGATTATTGGATAACTAACTGCCGGAGTCGGATTTCAGCTGGAAAAAGCACCGTCAAGACACTATATTTCTGGAGCTCTAAAAATCTTGTCAAATATACAGAAGTTCCTATTTTATCAGAAGATGGAGGCAGCCAAAAGGGGAGGCTGAGATGGGCCAGGAGGGGCCCACACCACCCCTGGGCGCAGGCCCCACCATGGCCACGCCGAGGCATGGTGTGGAGTCCCTGGCCCACCTCAGCCACTCCCCCTTCGCGTACTTCATCCCTTCAACCCTAATATTCGAGGGGGGAGCCAGAGAAAATATTCCGCCGCCTCCACGAGACGGAAACAACAGAGTGAGAGAAAAAGCTCTCCGGCAGGGAGAAATCTGCCGGGGAAATTCCCTCCCGGAGGGGGGGGGATCATCGCCAACCTCATCGTCATCACGCTGGACTTCATCGGGATCATCATCACCATCATCTCCACTGCCATCACCATCATCACCACTGCTCCATCCCACTCCGCTATAACATCTAGGGCTATACTTCGTCTAGTTCATAGGGGGAACTCTCCCGGTGTTAATTACTTATTGTGGTTGATGCTATTGAGTTTTATCGGTGAATTGAAGTTTATGTTCAGATTGTTATCCATCATTAAATCACCTCTGATCATGATCCAAATGATGTCTTGTGAGTAGTTCATTTAGTTCTTGAGGACATGGGAAAGTCTTGTTGCTAGTAGTGAATTATGTTGAGTAATATTTAATGGTTTGATATTTAAGTTGTGGTGCTATTCTTCTAGTGGTGTCATGTGAACGTCGACTACATGACACTTCACCTTTATGGGCCTAGGGTAATGCATTGTGTATTTGGTTGCTAATTGTGGGGTTGCCGGAGTGACAGAAACCTAAACCCCCGTTAGTAAACCGGTGCACGATGGAGCGTAGGATCTCAGAGTTTAAGGCTGTGGTTAGATTTATCTTAATTACTTTCTTGTAACTGCGGATGCTTACAAGGGGTATAATCACAAGTATGTATTAGTCCAAGTAAGGGCGGTGCATTAGCATAGATTCACCCACACAACACTTATCAAAACAATAATGATTAATCAACTATATGAAGCGAAAGCACTTGACTAAATTCCCGTGTGTCCTCAAGAACATTTTGCCATCATAAGTAAACCAACCGGCTTGTCCTTTACTCTAAAAAGGATTGGGCCACTTGCTGCAATTATTATTACTGTCTTTTACTTACTCGTATTTTATTTACCAGCTATATCAAAAACCCTAAAAATTTGTCTGCTAGTGTTTACAGTGAAACCTTTACCTAAACTCCTTGTCAGCACCTTCTGCTCCTCGTTGGGTTCGACACTCTTATTTATCGAAAGTACTACGATACACCCCCTATACTTGTGGGTCATCACATCATCATTCTGAAGCAACAAGTAATTTCATAAGCACCCTTAAAACAACAAATTCTTCAATTTTTTCAAGATTAACAAAGTCATAGTTTCCTTTAGCATAAGAAGCCAAAGTCTCATCATCATTATAATCACATTGGAAAGAGAGGTGTTTATGCCTCCTACAGCAAAAACATTCATTAAAGCACCAAGATTCATTATAAGTAGAGCACAAGTTTCTAGCAAAACAATTCAATTTATATATTTGTACCCATAAGTAGATAATCCTTAAAATAATTTTGTTGTTCCTCCGTGAACCCACATAGCCAACAAGATTTTGTTTCCATTGATAGCAAGTAAACAAATAGACATAATAACAAACCGAAATAAACTAGAAGCAAGTAACTAATTTTTTTGTGTTTTTGATAATTAAAAGCAAACAAGATAAAATAAAATAAACTAAGCAAGACAAAAACAAAGTAAAAAGATTGGAAGCGTGAAACTCCCGTTGCAGAAGTCTGCTGACTCCCTGGCAACGGCGCCAGAAAATGAGCTGTTGCAGGGAGTTTTTGGAATTGTCTTCACAAAGGTGGCCCATGTAGGATAGATGCCATCTGCAAGATAGTAACCCATGGTGTACTCACGGTTGTTGACTTCATAGCTAACACGAGGAGCATCACCCGCAACAAGCCTAGAGAAAAGTGGTGATCTAGCAAGCACATTGAGGTCATTGTGAGACCCAGGCAATCCAAAATAGGCATGCCAAATCCATAGATCCTTCGATGCCACCGCCTATAGGATGATTGTTGGATCGTTGCAATGGCCCTTGTACTGACCTTTCCATCCAGCTGGACAATTCTTCCATGTCCAATGCATGCAATCTATTGAGCCAAGCATCCCCGGCCATCCTCTTTCTTGGCTCTCTCCCAAGAGCCTCTCGGTGTCATCCTCATTGGGTGCCCTCAAATACTCATCTCCAAAGATCTCAATCACAGCCATTGTGAACCTTCAGACAGCCTCCAAGATGGTATCTTCGCCAATACGAACATAGTCGTCAATGGCATCCGCAGAACACCCATATGCAAGCACTCGAACAGCTGCAAGACACTTCATCAACGGGCTTGCGCTTATCTCACCGGATGCACTCCTCCGAAGCTTGAACCAATCATCATGCTTCTCCACCGCTTTGGCAATGGTGAGAAAGAGGCTCTTGTGCATACGGAAACGTCGGCGAAAGTACTTCTCTGGATAGATGGCATTGGGGTTGAAATAGTCTCGCATGATCTTGGCATGGCCCTCGGCTCTATCCCGGTTGATGTATGCACGGCCGAACTGCGATCCAAGCCTCGGCCGCCGAACTTCATCGTTCAAAATGATGGCCATGGCCATCTCGACGTCGTCGTCGTCCTCCTCCTCTTCCTCCGACGATGAGTCGTCCAAGAGGTACTCCCTCAACCTCTTCATCTACACGACGACGACGCCGTTCAAATTTGAAAAGAAAAACAAACAAATTCGGCTAAAAAACCTCACCTTGCTATTCGGTCGAACACCTCACGGGCGGAGGAGGTGACGAGGTTGGCCGGGCGGTCATCGGGTAGGGCAGAGGAGGCGTCGAGGGGGACGGTGCCTGCCTTCTACAGCCTTCCCAGCCTCCGACGGCTCGAAGTTGCGGCGAATCGACGGCGACGGAGCCCGATTTCCTTCAAATCGGGCCGGCGGCCGGCGAAAACGAGCTCGCCCCGTCGATTCCGGCGACGGCGAGCGGCGGCGAGCGAGGGAGAGGTGGGCCGGAGGGCGGCGGAGGGACCGGGGTGGGGGCGGCGGGGTATGGGGGTCGCCGGCGGCGACGCCGGCGGGAATAGGTGCGGCGGGTCGGGAGGCGGGGAGTTTTTCTCGGAAGTGGCCTCGGAGGAGTAAATTTAGGAGTCGGTCGCCACTTTTACTCCTCCGATAAGTATAATTTTACTCCTCTAACCGTTTAGGAGTTCGGTTAGGTGCCGCCGCTGCCTATTTTTACTCCTCTAACCGATTTTAGGGGATCGGTCAGAGATGCCCTAAGCACCATAGTCCAGGCCTCGATTGCCATTCTTCCTCCTCTATCCATACCCCTTCTATAGGAAACGTTCGTCTGTTCAGCTGTTCGTCAATGGCGCTGCTCTTGCTCAGCCGTATAGGCTAGATTTAGAGGTGGGGTACCCTGCTCCGCGCCGAGAGGCACAGGGAGGCCGCTGCTGCTCGCCACTACGGTAGATCCACCACTGTCGACATGGTAAAGCAAACAATAGAACCAAGCAGAGGAGGGAGAGGCATCTGGGAAATTGCAGGGCTAACCAGTTGAACACGAACCCGAAATCAACCAGCGGTGGTGAAAGGAGTTCCGCGCCCGTCGATGCTCCTCCCGCTCCGTCGCCTCCCACCAGAGCCGCTGCTCGGTCGCAGGTCCGCCCGGTCAAAGCCCAGCCACCGCTCTCTCACCACTGCACGAACCCCCACCCACGCCCCGTCAATACGGCCACCGCCCGCCGGAACGTCACCGCCGATGGCAGAAACTGAAGAACTGGAAATCGAGGGAGGGGAAGCATGAGGAAGCTGTCGATGGAGATGACGGGAGTGGAATGGGGAAACTGGAACAGTCAATCTGCTTTTGGGCCTATGCGACCGCTCTGTCACCTCTTAGAGCCGTCCGATTAGAATCCGACGGGCCAGAGAGTGAGCAGTTTCTAAGGACACGATAGTGCGCAGGCACGGAATAGATTTTACGAACAATATATTCTTTCCTCTGCTTTCTGGTATGTTGAAAAAAAAACTGATTTGGAGCCTAGCGCTATTGACTTTCGCCCCTGCCGATGCCTAGCTCCTGCTTTCCACGTGGAAGCAATCGTACTCCGCCTACTCCTCTGTCCACGGGGAACCGTTGCGATGACAGAGCCCCGTCTACTCCTCTACCCGTGCCAGAGAAATCGTGAGGTGATACAAACGTCGTCGGCTAGACGGATGCCGGTGAGCAAGAGTAGCTTGTTGGTCGTCAGACTCGTCACCGGTGCTATTACAAATGTGCCCGAGAAACAAGTTATAAACGATGAGTAGCTTGTTGGTCGTCACCGATGCTACAAATGTGCCCGAGGAACAAGTATAAACGTAAAAGAAAAACTCTCTCGTTACAACGCACAGGCATATTTACGGGTAAGACTATCATAGCCATAACATGTTCAATGAATTCTGTGTGGTAAACGTAATGAGTTTCGACGTAGTCATGTTTCATATATCTTATCTGATTTTTAAAAAAATATATGAAATTAACTTTCTTTGCTTCTTTCTCTTACGTACACCATGTGAGTTCCCTCCTAGATACGGAGATTCATATCGGCTCATAGGTCTATATGCACATAATAACCATTTTTCAAAATGTCAAAAAATTCTAATAAAATTTTCGGATATACTACATGATATTTTATGTTAGCACAAAAAAAATTGTGAAGAAAAGATATTTTTTTGGGCTGTGAAAAAAGACAAATCCGTGGTTTTCAAAATGACATTGTACGCGGTTTTTTTGTCTTTTTTGCATAGATCACAGAAAATGTATTTTTTCTTCGTGAAACTTTTTGGCCTAACGTAAAATGTCATGATATATATCCAAAAAAAATTGACATTCTGAAAATAAAATAAAAATATTTACACAACAGGTGGATCCACACCCGTGAGTCGAAACGCCGTGTCCCTAGATAGGCGTTGTGCTATGTGAAGAGAAAGCACCGATCGGTATACATGAAAAAAAAATACGGCGTATGATTTTTAGAACAAATGTGGAAAATTTTCCCCACCGCAAATTTTGTTCTTATCCTCTGGCCTCTGCCATTGTCCTTTGACCAGCGCACATGGTGTGTATCTCCCCTGTTCGTGCTTTCTTCTTCTCATTGTGCATCCAAAGCTTGCAGTATGCCCTGTACTGTCGCGTATACCGTACTACAGCCGCGCCGGAGCTGCCGCTCAACTCGATGGATGACGAGTTCCTTGTACTGGACCTTGTGGAGGCTGAGGCCGAGGCGTGGTCATGTCCTGCACATTGTGGTCACCGCCGAACGCCGCGGACGAGCAGACATTGCCTTAGCGAATTGGCAAGGTAAATCGGTAGCTCGTCGAGGCGTGCTTGACGCCGGCAATTGGGCGGAAGACTGGGGCGCCGGCGATGGGGGAGGAGAGCGAGGCGCAGGGTCGCCCTGCATGCAGCACGGCTGCGACAAGCGCGGCGACCTGGCTGCACGCTGGCGACGAGCATGACGGTCTAGCTGCGTTGTTGACGTGCTTGGGCACGGCGGTGCGCATCTTGAGCGGAGCACGGGAGGTCGGGAGCAGAGAAGATTTGGTGCGATCGGAGTCGTAGCCTCGTAGCTGGTTTTGTGACGCTGGTTCTCTTTTCTTTGGATGTGGGATACGTGCGACGTGGGTCCCGTAAGCGCTTTGTATACTGACGCCAGGGGTGGACGGACGGAGGGAAGAAATCAGTTGTAATGAATAAGTCTTATACAGTATTATTTTTTGAAAAAGTCAAGCTAAGTAAATTTTGAACAAACTTTCTGAAAAAATTATCAACAACTATAATATTATATGGAAATCATGTGAAAATATTTTTCATGTTGCATCTACCCATGTTTATTTTGTATTATACATGTTCATATTTTTTCAAAAAACTTGATCAAACTTCACATAGTTTGAATTTTCAAAAATAATATAGCCTTATTCATTGGAACGGAGGTAGTAGTGCATCTGTAAGGACAAATTCCAAACCAAACCGCGGAATGTTTAGTGCTTTTCAAATTTCACATGAGATGTCAACCTTTCTCGCTTGATCTATCTACACCATACAATATTTTTTGCGTGACGATGCACGTTTTTTATTATTTGATTGAGAGTTTCGTGACGATCCACGTGTACTTGCCAATTCTCGTTTTGGGGGGCATGCATCCTGCTTTCCAGATTCCAGCCCATAATAAATTAAATGGGGTCAAGTATAGTTTTCACACTGAAATGTCACCTCTCAGACACATTTCACCTTAATTTCAAATTGGTCCAATTTCAACCCTGAAGTTTATAAAACCGGACAAATAAACTCCTGGCCTGGTTTTGATAGGGTTGAGCTGTTTTGGGGAGCAACGTGGATTAAGCGCTAGCCTAACTGGATTTTGCAATGTACTCCCTCCGTTCCAAAATAGATGACTTTCATTTGTCGAAAAGTGAATGTATCTAGACATGTTACGTGTATAGATACATCCACTTTTGGAGAAATGGAAGTCATCTATTTTGGAACGGAGGGAGTATGTGATAGCAATGGGCCTCTAGAAGAAGTAAGCCCACGTCTGCTGTTCGTATACGTACGGGAGACGGGGAGAGCATCGGGGCTCGAGCAGAGAACATCGAGCTTCTTTATCACCTCGCTAAGCAAGAGCATTGGAGAGGGAGATCGGCCTATAAAATGAGACTACGGAGAATGTATGTATAGCAGTGTCCTGAGAAAACCGGCTGAGGTGCAAACTCCGGATGGCAATGGGTACCTGATACCCACAAACCCGACGGTACCCGCCTTAAATGGGGAGGGTATGGTATAGAAAAAAACCCACGGGTATAGTTAGCGGGTAAATTCCATACCCATCGGGTATAGCAGGGGCGGGTATGGGGGTGCCAAACCCATACCCTTTAACCCGCATACCCGAGTGACCCCACCTATCAGTGAGTTATGTACCCCAGGCCCCCAGCCCCACCAGTCATTGGTAGTATGGAAACCCTAACCAGCCGCACCGCATATTTTCCTCACCCCAGCGCCCAGTCCACTTCTCTTTTCCTCCCCAGCACCTCATCAATTTGTTGCTGAATATTGTTGTCAATTTTTTGCTTAAAATTGTTGTCAATTTGTTGCTGAAAATAGCTATTATATGTTGCTGAAAATGTGCAAAACCTGTCATTTTGCTGTTCAGCACGAATTTGACAGGTACCCGTCGGGTGGCGGGTACCTGGCGGGTGGCGGGTATGGGGAAATTCTGTACCCGCCGACGGGTATGGGGACGGGTGGCGGGGGCGGGTAGAAGGTGCGGGTGCGGGTATGGAGGTGCCAAACCCGTCCCGAACCCGGCGGGTGCCATCCGGAGTGCAAACTGGTCATGTCGTCGGGCAAGATGTAAAATGAAACACATAATATCGAGAGTCCCGAAGTTCAAATACGTGACCATTTTTCTTTTGATTCTGGTACAAGGTTTAGGGGCAATTTTGTCCGAGAAAGGATACATGAATGAATACGTGACAGTTTGTTTTGACCAAAACTAAGCTCAAATGACCGAGAATTGGAGTAGCATTTTCAAAAGTTGGAAGTGGCATTTTTCAAAAGTTGGAATTGTAGTGACGTTTTCCGAAATCGCATGAATTGGAGTGACATTTATCCAATTAACCCTAATTATAAACATGATAATACTCCGAAAGCATGCAAGGTGATGATTACTTCGAGTTCTTTCCTTCTCTGAATCAAAGCAGGATTAGATTTAAATAGGCCTACAATCACACACTTAAGTTCGTCTTTCTAATACATGGACACCCCACGCTGTCAATTTGAGCATCCAAAATCATACTAAACAAACGCCTCACGATGTTTGTCTTTCTAATCAATTATACTAAACATGCATCAAGTTATTTCATGCTTCCATTATTTAATTCAACATATATAGAACAAACTCATGATCAATATTGATATGATGTCTCGCAAAACAAAAAATCTTTACCAGTTAAAATTATTGTCCCTTCTCTTTCAACCTACCTTGTTGGGATGAATTTTAAAACTTGTCTTGCTAAATTATACGTGTTATGTGAGCATCTCAGTGTTGTTTACATCATGCTAGCTCTATCTTTTATTTAATTATTGATACAATGATACTTTCTTAACTTCAGAGAACTCGGTGTGTGGCAGACATGAAAGGACCGATGCATACAGTGAGTAGGAGGACACAAAGCTACGATTTTATAAGAGAGTTTTTTCCCTATTTTTTCTATAAGGGTCTTCAATTTATTCTCCGTAGATGATTTTGTAATTGAGATGAGCAATATATTGCGTGTATAGCTTGTGGCGTTAGCCTCATAGATTCCAACAATGTGCTAGCAAATGGATTGTTCTATTTTTCTTTTGGGTACGTGGATTATATGCTGCTTCGGTAAACCTGATGCTAAACACAATAGGACAAGTTGGTACAAGAATATTGTATGCTGACAAGTAACTGCATGTATAATGAGGTATGTGCATTTTCCCTTTGATTATGTGTGTTCCCGTTATAACGAGATTCGATTGCATTTGTTGGCAGGACAGTCATCGTAGATTGCTCCGAATCACCTCATTTTCGTTCCTGACCTAGGAGAAATTGCTACAACAGCATGGTACCAAGCCACGGCGCTTTTTGGTGAAGAACAAGCTGCATACCTAAAAATTGACAAAGAAGAAGCAAGAACTTGAACCTGTCAACAACGCAATAAGTCAGCTGCTCCCATCCGATGACATTGTTCGTACTTAGAAGTTTATTTCTTGTCTTGTTTTAGCTACTGTCTCATAACATTTGAGTGTGTCGGACATGTTAAGTTTGAGTGTGACTGAAAATTATAATATTATCTGCCTGCCATTTCAATTATTGCTTTGATTTTTTTATTTACATGAAAATAAAAAAATGTATGTACGTTGACGCCATCTTCCAATAGTGATGGAAATTGTAATAGCGTCATGAGTGTGTGGACCCACATCGCATCATGTCACGTTAGTATTGTCTGGACCCACATGACAACATCCACGTCAACAGTGTAGGACCCACATGACAGCAGCCATGTCAGCAGACATGTCAACAGCCACATCAACAACCGTGTGTCAACATCCACGTCAACAGCCA
Organism: Poa pratensis; assembly: GCA_947311845.1. Classification (NCBI taxonomy): domain Eukaryota; kingdom Viridiplantae; phylum Streptophyta; class Magnoliopsida; order Poales; family Poaceae; genus Poa; species Poa pratensis. Next base: position 14,629,014 of record CAMZMU010000117.1, read on the forward strand.
CGTCAACAACCATGTCAGCATCATTGCCCGACATGTCAGCCACTTTGACCGTTCCAAAACAGCTGACGGACTAATAAATGACACGATATTTGTCATGCATTACGTTAAACAGTGACTCGTGATAAAAATCCATCATGCATTACCCTAAATAAATGACAGATTTGGAGCCGTCACGAAAAGATCGATATTGCATGACAAAAAAATGCTTGTGACATGGGCATACATATCGGGTACCCTACCATGAGGATACCTGGTGCACGTATCGACTAGGCCCAACTATCAAGAGCCTACGAAAAAGCCCCTGAAGGAAGGCCCAAGAAGATGGAGTACCCTCCAAGTTAGGCGAAGCCATGGTCGGTTTAGACTTTCCTTACATGTAATTCGAGTCGGTTACGAACACCCGAGACCCAGCCTATTATATAAAGGCTGGGACGGCTGTCGAGGTGTGCCCTCGGCAAATCCCATGGTTGCTATACCTAGGGTTGATTGTGTGGTAGAGAACGCGTAGTATCGGTGGAATCGACGGCTGACAAGCTGGATTTACCCAGGTTCAGGGCCCTCGAGTGAGGTAAAACCCCTACTTCCTGCTAGTCTGTATTTATGGTGTGAATATGAGGGTTACAAGGGTTCGACGAGCTGTTGATCTCGCCGAGATTTTGGTGGCTATGGATTGCTTGTCCTTGATCGATCTCCCTCCCAGCCTTTATATAGGAGGCTGGGTCTCGGGAAACACAACCGACCAAGGTTACATGTATGGAAAGTTTTAACCGACTATTATTTGATCTAACTTGTAAAGCACTCTTCGTTTTGGGCCTTCCTTCGTGGGCTTCGATTAATCCTTGGGCTTCTTTGATCATCACGTGCACCAGGTACCCTTATGCTGGGGTACCCGCAGAGTATAACCTCGTCATTAGCCCCTGAGTACTTGCTTGACTCGAAGAATCGAGCATGTGCTCCCCTCATCGTGCACGTCATAGTCTTCTGAGTTTGTTCTTCTGACCCGATGTAGTTCTTCAAGCTCTAATTTGTTTCGATTGTATGTGTATGCTAACCGAGGGATATTGACATAGTAGGCCTGATTCACTCGAATATCGAGCTCAGTTAACCGCACATTTGGGCGAAACCTTACTAGTCTTCAGTCAGACTCGAGTCCCCGGACTCGAGCCTGGAACGCAGTCGAAAAGATTTTGCCTAGGGATATTGACATAGTAGGCCCGATTCACTTGAAAATCGAGCTCAGTTAACCGCACATTTGGGCGAAACCTTACTAGTCTTCAGTCAGACTCGAGTCCCCGGACTCGAGCCTGGAACGCAGTCGAAAAGATTTTGCCTAGGGATATTGACATAGTAGGCCTGATTCACTCGAAAATCGAGCTCAGTTAACCGCACATTCGGGTGAAACCATACTAGCCTTCAATCAGGTTCGAGTCCCCGGACTCGAAGCTGGAACACTTTTGAAACTTTTGCCTAGGGATATTGACATAGTAGGCCTGATTCACTCGAAAATCGAGCTCAGTTAACCGCACATTTGGGCGAAACGATACTAGCCTTCAATCAGGTTCGAGTCCCCGGACTCGAAGCTGGAACATACTGGACAGATTCGACTCAGGCCGTTGTAGGTCTTACTGATTCGTTCTGCAGTTTAACTTTTGATACCTAACGCGTCCGTCAGGATTTTCATCATGTCTGTTGACACGGAAAAATTCAAGGGAAAACACTGTTGGAGCGTCCCTCGGCCCATCTCGATTGCTCGGCGGGTCTTACCTTTGCATTTGCGTATGCAGCATCCGAAACATCTGCGACTGGCATAGTCCGGGAATTTATGAAGTTTGATTCTTTGATTTGTGAAGTACTTAATGCATTTTAATCGAGTCAATAGTCGAGTGAGTTTCTTACCTTCTTTTGAGAATCTATGGGAGCGCGGCAGCGCTCCCATGGGAGTAGCCCCCCGAGATTGTGGTTTATTGTCTTGCAATAGAGGACAATCTCAAATCATCCTTCTATACTGCTTTTTGTCACTCGAAATATTTTGTCTTTGAAATCTACAGGAGCGCGTCAGCGCTCCCATGGGAGTAGCCCCCGAGATTATGCTTTATTTCGTTTGAAGTAGAGGATAATCTCAATAATTTTGCTCCTTTTTGATCAATCACAAGAAATTTTTGATGCGCTCCCATGGGAGTATTTTTCCCAGTCGAATCATTTTTGTTGACTGTAATCTTGAATCATGTGTCGATTGTAGTCTTGAATCTTGTGTCGATTGTAGTCTTGAATCCATTACTCGAACGTGGGTGCTGTCTTCTTATCTGACGCCATTCTTGACATCGTAGGCGTGCATTTACTGTTTTGACAAGACCTTCCTATGTGAGCCCAATGTTCCAGAGTTTTGACTGTAGAAGACGCCGTTTTTAGTTTTGACTCCACTGATCGTGGTATAATCGAGGTAGCCCTCGGGTAATACATCTGTGTTTTTGATTTGTGCCAGGTCCCGAGTTTATCGAGTGGGTTTGTGTTTCCTGCTTGACTCAGCCCCCGAGTGTATCGAATGGGGTTTTTGAGTTTTTCTGCTTGACCCAGCCCCCGAGTATATCGAGTGGGGTTTTGAGTTTTTCTGCTTGACCCAGCCCCCGAGTATATCGAGTGGGGTTTTTGACTTTTTATGCTTGACCCAGCCCCCGAGTATATCGAGTGGGGTTTTTGAGTTTTACTGCGTGACCCAGCCCCCGAGTATATCGAGTGGGGTTTGGGTTTTATGCTCGTGCCCCCGAGTGTTTGAGTGGGGTAAACAATAAAAGGCATATATGAGAAATATGGAGGAAATGTGTCTTTATTCGAAATATGTTCGACCAGCAAGCCGCCTCATTAAAACCTTCCAGTCCCCTTAGGTACCCTGGTAAGGGAAAAGAGTGCGTCTGAAACTTGCTGATTCTTTGACCTTATGCGCTATTACATATGATGTTAAGAGATCTATGCATAGAACCGACGCAGGTGCGCCACGTTCCATGGGTTTGATGCTACTTCGCCCGTCTTTGCGTTCTTCAATCGATAGGCTCCTCCTTCGATGACTTCTGTGACGATGTAAGGTCCTTCCCATGGTGATGCAAGTTTATGGACTTTCTTCTGTTTCTCTCGCAGCACCAAGTCTCCCACCATGAAGGACCGTGTGCGTAATCGACGACTATGGTAGTTGCGGAGGTCTTGTTGATAAACGGCTGTTCGTGCCAAAGCCGTATTGCGTGCTTCTTCCAGCAAATCGGCTGCGTCTTCGAGTGCCTTGTTCGCGTCGTTTTCTTCATATGCTTCCACCCGTGGTGCATTAAACTTGACGTCGGATGGTAACACTGCTTCCGCACCATAGACCATGAAGAACGGTGTGTACTGTGTGGAGGCGTTTGGGGTGGTCCTTAAGCTCCATAGTACTGATGGAGTTCATCTACCCATGCACCCGCGGCCCTTTTGAGTGGTACTAAGAGTCTCTTTTTGATGCCACTGCATACGAGTCCATTGGCCTTTTCGACCTGTCCATTGGATTGTGGATGTGCCACAGAGGCGTAGTTTAGTTTGATGTTTTGTTCCTTGCAAAAGGATTTGAACTCTTCCGCCGTGAAGTTTGTACCATTATCAGTTATGATGTCCATTACTCCAAATCGATACATGATCGATTGTATGAAACGAACTGCCGTAGAAGCTGTTGAGCTTGTGATGGGATAGCTTCGATCCATTTGGTGAACTTGTCGACTGCCACTAGTAAGTGAGTATGACCTCCTTTTGATGATTTCTTCAGTGGTCCCACCATGTCAAGTCCCCATTGGGCAAAAGGCCATGCTAATGGTATGGTTTTTAGCGCGATGCGGGTGCATGTGGCTTGGAAGCGAACTTCTGGCAACCAATACATCTTTTGACTATGTCCTCTGCGTCCCTTAGCGCTGTAGGCCAGTAAAACCCTGCTCGGAAGGCTTTGGCTACGAGTGATCGACTGCCCGCGTGGTGCCCGCAGTACCGGCATGAATGTCCCGAAGGAGATCCTTGCCATCTTCGAGTGCAATGCATCTTTGGAACATACCTGAGGTGCTGCGTTTGTACAACTCACCGTTTATGATGGTGTATGCTTTTGCTCGTCGAGTGACGCGTCTGGCCTCGTTTGTATCTTCTGGTAGTTCATTGCGAAGTATGTATGCGAGAAAAGGTTGAGTCCATATTGGCTCAATGAGAAGTACCTCAATCGGAGGATCCTCTGTGCTTGGCGCTTTGCTCTTGTCTGTAGCTGCTGTCGTGGTCGATGGCCGTTTGTCGATTGACCTACGCTCTATTCGTTCAAAGAAAACACCCGGCGGGACTGGTGCTTTTGTGGAAGCAATGTTGGCTAATTTGTCAGCCTCTTCATTGCTTTCTCTCCCTACGTGTCGTAGTTCGCAGCCATCGAAGCTGCCCTCCATTATGTTGTACAAATCCCGATAAGCGATCATGTTGTCTGCGATTGCATCACAGGCCTTCATTGTTTGCTGCACAACTAAGTTAGAGTCGCCATAAATCATTAGTCGAGTGCATCCCATGGCTTTTGCCATGCGCATGCCATGGATTAGACCTTCGTATTCGGCCTCGTTATTTGATGGGAACTCGAAACCCATTTGCAAGATATAGCGCAGTTTGTCGCCTTTTGGTGATATGAGTATGACGCCCGCTCCTGCTCCTTCATTCTTTTTGGATCCATCGAAATACATGGTCCAGGAATTTGATACGTCAGGTACCCCTGGCAATTGAGCTTCTACCCACTCGGTGTGAAAATCGGGTAGGACTTGTGATTTGATGGCTTTCGGGTGTTCGTACTTGATTCCTAGTGGTCCCAGCTCGATGAGCCATTTTGCTACTCGCCCCGTTGCGTTGGGGTTTGTGAGGACGTCTCCAATCGCTGATTTATTGACCACCGTTATCGGGTGTTCTGTGAAGTAGTGCGCCAGCTTTCTTGATGTCATAAATACGGCGTACGCCAATTTCTGATATTGCGGGTACCGCTGTTTGGACGGGGAAAGAACTTCACTTACGTAATATACTGGCCTCTGTATGCTTTGACTATGTCCTTCTTCCATGCGGTCAACCACCAGCACGGTGCTGACCACTCGATTGGTGGCTGAGATGTATAGGTAGAGTGGCTCATTTTCCTTAGGTGCTACGAGGATTGGCGGACTTGTGAGCATCTTTTTGAGTTCGAGGAAAGCTGCTTCAGCTTCATCCGTCCACTCGAACTTGTCTGCTTTCTTCATCAATTTGTAAAATGGAAGTGCTTTTTCGCCTAGTTTGCTGATGAATCGACTGAGTGCTGCTACTCGACCAGCTAGCTGCTGTACCTCATGGAGTTTGGTAGGTCTCTTCATTGTGAGTATAGCTTGTATCTTTTCTGGGTCTGCTTCGATTCCACGTGCAGATATCAAATAACCCAAGAGTTGTCCAGCTGGGACACCGAAGGTGCATTTCTTTGGGTTAAGCTTGATGTTGTATCTATTGAGATTCTTGAATGTCTCCGTAGATCACTGATTAATGTGTCCTCCTTTTCAGTCTTGATGACGATGTCGTCGACGTAGACCTGAACATTGCGTCCTATCTGTTCTTGTAGACAGTTTTGCATCATGCGCTGGTAGGTTGCGCCTGCGTTTTTGAGCCCGAAAGGCATGGTTGTGTAGCAGTAGACCCCGAGTGGGGTTATGAATGCCGTTTTGTCTTCGTCTTCTTCTTCATCCGAATTTGATGGTATCCTGAATATGCATCCAAAAATGATAACCGAGCGCATCCTGCTGTTGAGTCGATGATCTGATCGATTCGTGGTAGTGGAAAGTGATCTTTTGGACAGCATTTGTTTAGGGCAGTAAAATCTACACACATCCGCAGGGTGTCCGAGTGCTTCTTTTCGACCAGTACAGGGTTAGCAACCCAGTCTGCCTTTTTGATTTCTCGAATGAACTTTGCAGCAAGTAACCTGTCAACTTCTGCCTCGATTGCACCTCTTTTGGGATCGGAGACACGGCGCATAGTTTGCTTGACTGGTCTAGATCCTGGCTTGAGTTGTAGAGAATGCTCGGCGAACTCTCTGGGGACACCTGGCATATCAGCTGGGCACCATGCGAATATTTCCCAGTTTTCGGAGAAATTCAACGAGCGCATTTTCCTGTTCGCTGGTAAGACTCGATGATATGTTGACCGTTTTTGAGGGATCAGTCGGGTGCACTTGATGCTTTCTTGTGTCGTTGGTTGCATTGAATTGTCTGTCGGATGCTAACCTCTTGTGTTCCGGCAGAAGTGTGCGGTCGTTAGAAACCTCGAGTTTGGCGAATGATTGCTCCATCCCATACATCTCTGAGATTTTGCTGAAGTCACGGTCACATGAATCTGACCTTTGAAAGTTCCCGTTGATCGTGATGACTCCTTTTGGTCCTGGCATTTTGAGCTTGAGGTAGGCGTAGTGTGGGACGGCCATGAATCGAGCGAAAGTGGGGCGCCCAAGTATTGCATGGTATTGTGACTTCCAATCGACCACTTCGAACTCAATCGACTCGGTTCTGAAGTGAGTAGGATCTCCAAACGTAACATCGAGTTGTATGGTGCCTTCTGGGAGCACTGCTTTGCCTGGGACGATACCGTGGAAGGTACTTGTGGACTTTGGCAGATTTTCGACTGATTTGTTCATTCTGCGTAGCGTATCTGCAAAGATTATGTTGAGGCCGCTACCTCCGTCCATGAAGACCTTGGTCATGGCGTAGCCTCCGATTTGGGCGTCGAGTACCAAGGCTGCATGCCCTGGTCGATATACTGCGGGTGGATGGTCCTCTCGATTGAAGACAATCGGAGTTTCTGATCCTTTCAAAAAATCTGTGATAGCTGGGGGTGCCATGACCGCCATATTGACGTGTCGAGTGTGTAATTTTTGCTCTCTATTGGAGGGACGTCCTCGCTGGATCATGTTCATCTGCCCGCGAGTTACGGGATATTTTTGTTCATCTCCTTGCTGCATCTGGTGCACGGCTGCTGCCATTTGTGTTCCCGTAACGGGTTGTGCTGGCACCATGTACACTGGCGTCGGTTGCGCTGGTGTTGGTGCAGGATACACCTGAGTAGGCTGTGTTTGCGGTGGTATGGAATATACCTGTGCTTGTTGTACTTGTTGCGGCGCTGGATATGCCTGAACAGGCTGTGCTTGTGATGTCGATGGAGTCTGCACTAGTTGAGGAGGTGCACGTCCATCTCTTTGCAGTCGCAGTATATGTTCAATCGCAAGTTGATCGAATTCCCTGCAATTTCTCAGCGAGTGGTTAGAGCGAAGCTTACCATCGTCCCCTTTATAAAGATGGAATCTGCAATAATCATCCATCCTTTCTTCGATTGAGCGCTCAGGATCTTTGTCTGCTCGCCTGCGCCACTCGGCCTTCTGTAGCTATCGCGGTCGTCGCGTCTGTGGTCTCGACTGTCACGTCGATCGTCTGTGCGATGGTCTCGATTACCTCGGCGGTCGTCCGTACGATGATCTCGATTATCACGATGATCGTCGGGTCGTCTGTCAGTTTGGTCGCGGCTGTCCCTTGCTGGACAAAGCCTGCTGCGATGAAGTTTGGATGGTCATCGTCGTGATAACGATGCTTGCGTTTGCGCCTTCGATCATCTCTGTAGCTATCTCTGCGGTCTCGACTGCCACCCTCGTGATTTTCATGTGAGGGTACGGGTCGAGTGCCTCGTACGGAGTCTTCTCCATCTGCCCACTTTGTTGCGAGTACCATGAGTGCCGCCATTGTCTTTGGATCTTCTCGACCAAGTGTTTCTTTGAAGTCTTCTCTCCAGAGTCCGTTTTTGAAGGCGTCGATTGCCCTATCTTCTGATACGTTGCCTACTGAGTTACGGATGGTGGTCCACCGCCGTATGTACGATCTCAGAGATTCATCTGACTTTTGCTTGCAGGTCCGGAGCTCCTCGAAAGTTTTGGGGCGCTCACATAGAGGCTCGAAGTATTTGATGAAATCACCTTTGAAGTGCTCCCACGAATCGTAGTATGATTCGGGTAGCGATTTGAGCCAATCGCGAGCTGTTCCTTCCATCATGAGTTGTATGTATTGCATAGCTGTGGTTGTGGTACCGCGCTGACATCCAACAGCCAGCCTGTAATCTTCTAACCAGCCTGATGGCTCTGTTTGCAGTTGAACTTTGGCGTGGTAGCTAGCGAAAACTTCTTGGGCATACGAGCCTCCCGGATCCGTCGAGTGAAGCATAGCGCTCCACATGGCCCGATTTCTGCTTCCGAGTCTGAGCTGCTGCTGTATGACCTCCTCGAGTGGCTCCTGCTGGATCGATGACGTGAGCTTTTTCGACTGCTCCTTCCCCGAGGACTTCGACTGCGACGGTCCCGATCTGTATCTCTCCTTGGAGTTGCTTGTGGATGCTGTATGGCTTTTGCTGCTATTGCCAGTTGTTTGTACAGTTGGAGGTGCTGATCCCTCTTTGGGTCTCCTGCAGGAGGTTCGATTGTTCTGAGATAGGTGCCTAGCGTCATCAGCGCCCCGGCTGGCTCAGTAGGTATGGGGACTCCTTCCGCGTCGACTGCCATAAAGGCTGGGTTTAGGTTTCGAGTGACCGCTGCACGATCTGCGTCTCCGAGGTTTATGAATCGTGACCTATTCGCGGGGTCGTTTCTGCCTGTTGAATTCACAGACAATGCTCTTCGTCGAGCACTCGATATGCTGGCTTGCTTTTTGCGTTCTTCGAGTACTGCTCGGTAGTTCTTCAACCGTATCGATTCTTGCCACTGGAAGTATTGTAAGGTCAATACCTCTTCCGGAGTTGCGTTTGCTGGTAGCATTGTGCAGCTTTCGATTACTTTGCTCACTTTTTCCGCCATCTCTGCGGTGATGGTCAGCGTGGTTGTTCCGTCAGGCATGGTGACTGTGCAAGGGTACTCTGTAGGTCGACGGCATGTTGCAGCTGCTGACGTTTCTGCTGTACTCGCGGTGTATACCTGATACGGTACCACCCGATCTTCCATCCATGTGTTGCTAATGCGCATTATGGATTCGGCGTCGTCATCCAGGCTCATGTTGGAGTTGCTTTGCTTGCTGGGGTTTCTGTCGCAATCGAGTATATCTTCGAGTGCTTTGTCCAGGCTGTCTGCGTCGCAGGTGAATATCTCGTGGCTGGCACGGATTTCTGGGCCGTTGAGATCGGCGAGGTATATGTTGTCATCTATGTTCTCTTCGTTCCCCGCGACGTCGTTGCAGTCGACGATGTCGTCGAGTGACTCGATTGAGTTGTTTGGGCGGTACGCAGATTCGATCTCGCTTCTTCCAAATCTTTTTGCCACCTCGTCACGGAACTCTTGCGAGGTCATGGATGTTGCAGAGTCGCTTGGCGATTGGATCGGGACGATCTGTGACGATGTTGCCGCCAAGATGGATGGTGTTGCAGTCGAAGCGTCGTCGAGTGTCTCCGTGTCGAGCGTCTCCTTGTCGAGTGGATCTAACAGGTCCTGCACACCATCTTTATCGACAAAGAAGTTAAATTCTCCAACTGTAATATCCAAACCTGATTCGAGTCCGGCAAAGGCTTGTTGAGCTTCCATCGAGTGCGGCGTGAGCCTCCTTGGAGATTTTGGCGAGTGATCGCTTTTTGAATTGATGCTGGTCGATCTTGCCGGCGAGTTGCCGTTTGCAGCGGTGGTCGGTGATTTGCTTTTTGATGATGTAGTAGGTGAGTTACCTTGTGCAGATGCGATCGGCGGGTGGCCGCTTGATGATGAAACCGGCGAAACCGTGAGCCCAATACTACCTTTCCCACAGACGGCGCCAATTGTCGAGGTGTGCCCTCGGCAAATCCCATGGTTGCTATACCTAGGGTTGATTGTGTGGTAGAGAACGCGTAGTATCGGTGGAATCGACGGCTGACAAGCTGGATTTACCCAGGTTCAGGGCCCTCGAGTGAGGTAAAACCCCTACTTCCTGCTTGTCTGTATTTATGGTGTGAATATGAGGGTTACAAGGGTTCGACGAGCTGCTGATCTCGCGAGGTTTTGGTGGCTATGGATTGCTTGTCCTTGATCGATCTCCCTCCCAGCCTTTATATAGGAGGCTGGGTCTCGGGAAACACAACCGACCAAGGTTACATGTATGGAAAGTTTAACCGACTATTATTTGATCTAACTTGGAAAGCACTCTTCGTCTTGGGCCTTCCTTCGTGGGCTTCGATTAATCCTTGGGCTTCTTTGATCATCACGTGCACCAGGTACCCTAATGCTGGGGTACCCGCAGAGTATAACCTCGTCAAGGGCCGTCGAACCAGACAGGCACTTTCAGAACCACCACAAACCCTAGCGAGATCAGCATCTCGCCGGGATTCCCTTGTAACCACCATATTCGCAAAGCAATAACAGACAGGCAGGACGTAGGGGTGTTACCTCCACACGAGGGCCCTAAACCTGGGTAAAATCCTTGCCCCGCTTGTCAGCCGACGATACTTCCAGCTCTACCACGTTCTCTCCCCCATATTCATAACCCAAGGACCTTAACCATGGGTCTTGATGAGTCTACCCCTCGTCAGCTTGTCATCACTATTTTTTGAATCTATGGCGATGATTCTATGAGCAATCTCGTGATGCCCTTTTTTTGCCACGATGACGTAATCTGTGAAAAATTCGGTGATGCATGACAAAATTTTCGCTGGAAAAAGGCTCAATCTGGCGTAGTGGTAGGTTAATTATAGGTATCCACATTATTTTGCTTTTCTGTAAAAATAGAAAAGGGGATATGTACGAGATAGGTATCTAAGAATATCTAGAGGTATCTTGTATCTGATCCACGGATATGCCTGACACGTCACTCTTCAGAAGTATCCGGCATCTTAGCGACCCACGGCCTCGGTAGGGGCACAACATCCGGGATTCCTCCAGATGCACACTCTTTGGGTGTTATGCCTCACACATAGTAGCTAGGTTTGATGAAGTTGTTAAGGATGGTGTTGATGTGCTCTCAATTTCACTCGGTCCTGCTTATAATGTCAGCTTCACTAAATGCACTTAATGCGGTAGCAAAGGGCATCGTGGTGTGGCTGCAACTAGGATAATGGACCGAAAGCCTATCTTGAGAATTCTGCAACATGGTTGCTCAGAGCGGTAGCTGGCTCGGTGCATCGAAATTTTCAGGCTGTTGTGCTGCTTGGGAATGGCAATCGCATCAATGGGGAATCTTTTAACCAGATTTCAAACTGAAGCCCCAAAGTGTGTCCCCTTTATTTGGACAAGCACTACAAGTCCTTGGCTAGGAGAAATGTGTCCGAAAAAATTGTGATATGCCATAACATAGGATCAATGAATGACTCAACAACATGATCATAGGGAATAGCCCATATTTGAACCAAGTCAATCTTTCTTCCCAAAATCAAAATGGAGAACAATACGACCACGATACTAACATAGGATCGGTCACATTTGGCCATGATCCCCTTTCTGGATATCTTGAGCAAATATGATTAAAATCCACTAGCGAAGCTTAGTGCAGGCTAGGAGAAAGGGGGGCACATGCCCCCCATACTATGGACCAAGTTGTCTCATAATGTTTACATGATTTCATAAAGGTATCTTTCCCGTATCAAAGGGCCTGGTATCGGGGATGTAGCTTATTTGTATCCAAATTATTTGTTCTTCTGTAACAAATAGAAAACCAGGGGATATGTACGGGATATGTATATCCAAGATATCCAGTTATCTCGTATTCGATCTGCCGATGTCACTCTTCAGAAGTAACCGACATCCAGGCGACGCACGACCTCGGTAGGGGCATAACATCCGGGATTGCTCCAGGTGCACACTCTTTGGGTGTTATGCCACAAACATAGTAGTCGGGTTTGATGAAGCTGTCAAGGATGGTGTCGATGTGCTCTCAGTTTCCCTTGGTCCTGCTTATAATATAAACTTCACTCGATGCACTTAATAGAGTGGCAAATGGCATCATGGTTATGGCTGCACCTGGGAATAATGGACCCAAAGCCTATCTTAAGAATTATGCATCATGGTTGCTCACAGTGGTTGTTGGCTCGATGCATCTAATCTTTCAGGCTGTTGTGCAGCTTGGGAATGGCAATAACATAAATGGGGAAGCTTTTAACCAAATTTTAAACTCACGCTCCAAGGCGTTTCCACTTTATTTGGACAAGCACTGCAAGTTGTTGGCTTGGAGAAATGTGTCCTGCAAAATTGTGATATGCCATAACACAGGATCAAAGAATGATTGAACAACATGATCATAAGGAATAGCCCATATTTGAACCAAGTCAATTTCTTTCTTCCCAAATCAAAATGAATATCAATACGCCAAGGTCATTTCATCAAAAAACGAAGAACAAATACAAATGGGAGAACAATATGACCACAAAACCAACATAGGATCGGTCACATTTGGCTATGATATGACCCCCATTATGGATATCTTAAGTAAATATGATTAAACTCTAGTGGCGGAGCTTAGTGAACTCTGGGAGAAAGGGGGGGGGGGGGGGGCACATGCCCCCCATACTCTATACCAAGTTGTATCAATAATGTCTACATGATTTCATAAAGGCATGTTTCTCGTATCAGAGGGGGTATTAGGATGTAGCTTAGAGGTATCCAAATTATTTTGTTTTTTTTGTGTAAAATAGAAGCGGTGCAGGCTTGGGGGTCGGATCCACGTCCGCGACGGCCCGATCCGCGGCGGCGCGCTCCGGCATGGCAGACCCTAGCGAAGGAGTGGGGCTTTCTCTCCTTGTGCACTGGCGGAGGGGAAAGAAAAGCTTGGGCGGAGTGTGGTTGAGGCGCGACGCGTCTAATTACAAATTGCCGTTTTGGGCATCTTATCAATCACACCACGACACGTCGCAACGGTGCTAGCTTTGTGACTATTACCGGTTCGGTCGCCTTCTGTAATTGCTCGGGCTGAAGATGAGGCGAAACAAGTGCGAATTTTGGTGTTTTTTTTTTTTTTGATATTTCCTCCCGTTCAATTTCTTTCCACGCACATTAATTACTCAAGGTGCATATCCATGCACAATTTTTCTTTGCTTTATTGATTAAGTATAACAGGGTCCCTTCTAGGTAAATACTACAGATCGTGGTCCGATATGGAAGAGAACGTCGGACCTCTCGCACACCGTCGATGCCGTTTTAATCGGACGATTCTGGTTTATTTTTTTCTCACCGAAAATTAAGCCATGTTTTGTCTCCCGTAACTATCGCACATAATTAATTGAGGCCAGCTACCCCCATTCCCCATCCCCTCTCCTCGCATCTCTCAGCTTCCAACAGGCTCGCTCGAACTGTTCTTCCGCCACCGCCCCGATTCCCTACCCCCGCCGTCGATTCCTGCAGATTCATTCGACTCTACGCTACCGGCTCCGATTCACTCGTCTCTGCGCTGCCCGCTCTATTCGTCATGGCGCTCCGCGGCGTGGAGACCTCGCCGGATTGGCAGGCGGCTGGCGGAGGCGGCTCATCGTGGCCGGCCGGCGATGATAGTTTGCGCCCGAAGCATCGGTATTTGGCTGCTTCGACGCTCGCGTGAGTCAACTCGATTTTGTACAGGCAGAACTAGGTAATAGGCAGACCAGCTCGCAATTTGTATATTGTTTTCTGAAATTTGTCATGCATTAGATTTTCCCCGCCGCCCTCGTTTCCTAGATCGAGATTTCTACCAGCGCACTATGTCGTTCAGCTGCAAGGAATCGTCATCGATTCTCGATCTCCCGTCAAGATGAGCGCGGTGCCGGGTCCGACCAAGTCGAGCTTCAAGGAGGCGGCTCTGAGTTCAGTGCACCACGCACATGCGTCATCACCGACACAGGGTCACCACGGCGACATGGCCACAAGCATGCGACCCGACACGCACATGCTCATTGTGGCTCGTCGCCTCCATCTGCTTTTTGTAGTAGCATCAAACATCGATACAACTTGGAATAATTTGTTGTTATATGGAAGCATGGTGTGAAACATGCTTCCTCCTTTCATATCACATATTTCTACCATGTGGACGTTTGCGTCTGACAAGCTCGCAGTAGTGTGCTTCATAGTAGCATATTACATATTTCCTATCATGTGGACATTTGCTTCCCACAAGCTAACATTAGAGTGCTTCATAGTAGCATATTTCCTTCTACACACATATTTCTTCCTTCTCTTGTATGCTTCTATTATTAATAAGGTTTGTTTCATGCAAGCCTACAATGTTCCTATGATTCTCACACATATGTTTCTATTGTATAGCAGACAATTTCCGTCATGGACATTGGGCGTGTGTTCGCAATTATGTTGGCGATCCCGGGCACAGCGAAGGTTGTGGCAGCACGGACCCATCTGTCGTGTTCGTGTGATTCGACGATGTTGACATGTAGTGCATTCTTCGACAAGCTGGTGTTTGGAGACAAGTGCGATGCTGCCTCAGACGTCGTGGGATACGACCAATCAAACAGCAAGGATGATGTCGAACGGCCTGTGTGTCAAACCGTCCACTTATTTTCATGTTGTCGCAGTACAATGTACTACCATGAACAGGAAACTCTATGCCCTATGTAGGAAGCAAGCAGCAGGAAGAATGTAAACATATATATTTGTTTACATAATAAAACTTCAGTTGAGTAGGAAGCAAAGTACGGTACCATTGGAAACAATATGTGTTTCATAAGGAAGCAAAACTATAGGGATATTTATATTAAATTGAAGCAAACTTTATTTGCATGGAAGCATGTTCTTCACTGTACGGAAACACAATTTTGGTGCGGTGAAGGGAACTTCCGTTTCATAGAAAGAGATGCATAAAATGGAAACTTCATTTCTTTCGTTTGAATCCGAAGCAGATTTGCATTACACTGGAAGCTGGATGTGTTTCCTAAGGAAGCAACTTGAATAATGTGTTTACCTAAATACTACGGTATAGGTAAATACCGTACTTAGTTTGATGTTGCCGCAGTTACGATGTACTACCATGAATAGGAAACCAGCGGCGAAGCCAGGAAAAAAGGTCGCCGGGGTCAACACGAATAAGCAAAAAAAAAAGTGTGTCTACAAAACATATCAAAAAAAAAAATGCATATAGCTATCACGGCTACAGGTAAAGCTGGTATTATTTAACACCCCTATAGTGTATTATTTAACAAACTCACACAATATCATATGAAAGTATAGTCGGATTACAAAAATAATTACCTCTATTTCGTTTCGGAGTATCAACCAAGACAATCCTCTTTGTGTTCTCATTTTGCTCAGCCGAAAGATGTGCCAACTCTCTAAAATTCCCTTTGTTCTTAGACTCTTTTGATTCATGATCCACGGAATGCTAAACCTTGATGTAGCAAGTATCGACCAGCACTTCTGGAATATTTGATGGATCTACGTCATGATCAGAATCAGTAGTACTAGGTGGTGGTGATTTTCTTTTCAGATTCAAGAAACGCTCCATAAATTTTTACTACCTGCTAAATTAGCACGAGTCCTTCGATACTAAAGTATATGTAAATTAATATATAGGAACAGTCTGACTACATCTACGATATCCAAATTATTGGAAGCTTACCTGACATTCCGATAGGAGAGCAATGATGATTGTGCAAATACAATCAAAGTGATGAGTAGATCACCCACCCAAACCTTCGAACAATTTAGAAAATCAACAAATCTGAGAAACCCTAAGACAATAGGAGAATTGGGGATTCAAAGAATTAAATCTCTTGCACTAAAGGCCTGGAAGGGATCGGCTTGTCACACTTACAGTTGGGAATTGCCGCATTGGGATCGTAAACATCCGTGCTTGAGCCGCGATTGGGATGGTGCGCCCGGCGACAGTTCACGGAACAGAGGCGAGGGTGTCAGGTGTTTCGATGAGGAAGACTACCGTACAGTCGTGCCTTCATCAGGGGGAAAATTAATGAAGAGATCAATCGAGCGATGCGACTGAGCTGTGGCCTGCTAGTGCTTCACGTCTGTCTTGGGCCTGTCACAAAGTAATGCGCTTGTAGCCAGCCAGCCTTGTAGCATTGCACTTGTCCATGCTCATGGGCTGGGGTCAAAAATATTTTTTTACTGGGGTCATTTTTCCATACTGGGCTACATGTGCAAGGCATAGGGCCGAGGTCGTCGGTGTCAACTGACCCCGGCTCGACACTGTAGCTCCGCCCCTGTAGGAAACTCTATCCCCTATGTAGGAAGCAAGCAGCATGAACACTGTAAACATATGTATTTGTTTACGTAAGAAAACTTCAGTTGAGTAGGAAGCAATACCATCGGAAACGGTTTCATAAGGAAGGAAAACTATATGGATATTTATGTTAAATTGAAGCAAATTTCATTTGCATGGAAGCATGTTCTTCACTGTACGGAAACACAATTTTGGTGCGTCTAAAGGGAACGTCCGTTTCATAGAAAGAGATGCATAAAATGGAAACTTAATTTCATTTACCTGAATCTGAAGCAGATTTGCATTACATTGGAAGCGGGATGTGTTTCCTAAGGAAGCAACCTGAATAATGTGGAAACTCACCTTTTCTACAATAATTAGCTTCACTGGAATTATTAATTGGTTTCCTAAAATTAAAAACGAGAGTTAAATGTGACGTGATTTGTGGAAGAATCAGTGCAAGTCCTAGGTACGAACTAACCACCTAGCTAGTGCCTGGAATCACGGAAGGAGCCGCGCGCACACAAGGCGTGGTTAAAAATCCTACGGCCACGCTGCTTCCTATCGTACGGCCAGATACTGGCCCGATGTTAACCATAAATCGGAAGCCGATTCCTAGTGGTGCCCGGGTTTCTAACCTTAACAAGGAAGTTAGGAAAGGTGGCGTGAAATTAATCCGCATGCACATCCTACTTTCTGGACTAGATCTATGAGTACAAGAATGAGCAGCCACATTTGCATATGAGTAATATCACAGCTAGCGAAAAAAAACCTAAGCTCTTTAATTTCCTGACAAATAATGGTAATTAATGATCTAACAGTTCTCTCTTCCTTGACCAAATTGACAACGTATACTCCCTCTGTTGTTGAATAAGTGTACTTCTAAGTTTACTACTTAGTCAAACTTTTAAACTTTGACCAAATTTATAGAAAAAAGTAGCAACATATATGACATAACATTGGTATATTTTGAAACTTTATTTCAAAATGAATCTAGTGATACTAATTTACTGTCATAAATGCGGATACTTTTTCCAATAAAGTTGGTCAAAATTTAATAAGTTTGACTTATCTCAAAAGGTAGAAGTACACTTATTCGCGGATGGAGAGAATAGAGCATTTGTCTCTAGGATAACGCGTTGAAGGCCCATGTCGTGCGCTAGCCGAATCCCATCACGCACCGCTTCAGCCTCCATGACCAAAGCACTTGCTGCAATGTCAAACCATCTTGCCTAAGTTCTGAGTAGCTTACTCGAGTGATCACGAATCACCACAACACAAGTAGCATCGTCCATAACATCCGACCTAAAGCCAGTATCAACATTTGATCTTGATCGTACGGGTCCAGGTGGTTTCCAGTGTGCAATTTTATATACTGGTTGAACCTTTTTTTGCTCCCAACCTGATTTAGATCGATGGTTGTCTCAATTCTGTCCAAGCACCACACAAAATGACGCATGCTTGATCCTCTGGTGCCACAATTCCATTAAAGGTGTGTTTGGAAGAGCGCCACTCTACTCAACTTCACTCCAACTCAGAACTCGACTCCACGTTCAAGCTCTAGAGCACAAGAAAGGTGTTTGGGGGACAAACTAGCTTCAGATCCAGATAGAGAATAGGTTGCTCTGAAAATGTCTAAATTACCATCGTTTCCTTCTCCGTTAATTTGGTACGTACTACACCTATCTCTGGTCTTTTCTTTGGTTAGCGTTAGTGTAAGGCAAAATCATGAGAGCCATGGATTATACACGTGAAAGTTCATTGATCAAATCGAAGGCATTGACATGACATACACTCATAAAACGTGAATGTGATGACTATTTCAAACTCGCACAAAGTGCATGGCTCATTGAGGCCACCGTACAACATTCATCTTCCTAGTTCATCACAAAATCAGTATAAGAACATCTCTGCAAATACCTTATGTTTATAGAGTAGCAAAAGCATTGTTGTTATCATTCTAGTATGGATGCTTGCTTTGCTTGCTGTATAATGTATTCAATGTCTACTGTTTGGGTGCCATCTCTATATATTCACTACAGGCATCTCTCCAATAAAAACATGTACGGAGATATTAGATCCCTTGTCTAATGCCTCTCAAAGGAGTAAAATAGTGGCTCGATCTACTGAACAACACCGAGAACGAGACATAAGTCACTAGTCGCATGATCATTTCTACTCTAGTCTGTCATAAGCTTTCCTCATATCAAGTTTGAGCGCACAAATCTGACTTTTCTTTGCCAACTGATAATTCAAAAAAAATCTAGCTAGGCATGTGACCGGGTCAATTCTAGGGCCTTGGTTCAAGATGACCCACAAAATTTCTTATGCCGTTTTTTTTTTTTTTGCAATTGAACATGAAATTGGGTCGCGTCCGAGGAATAAGATTAGGCATGTAGGCGGACAAGTCCACGGCGCGTCCGTCATCATCCGCCTCGGCCGCAAACAATTAATTGTGCGATTACGGCGTCCGCGGCCGCTAATTCTCTTGTTCGCTAGGTCCAGTGGACCAGACGGACGGTCCGCGTCCGGTAACACTACTAGCCTGCTGGGCCTTTCTGTGCTAGGCTACGTGATCCCGTGCGATGGCCAGGTTTTGATTTGGTGTTACGCTGATCGTGCAAGTCGTGCGCGTTTGATGCTAGCGGACAAAGCGGACCTAACAGCTGGACGGGCACGTCCGTGAGGTCCAATTAGTTTGGGCGGCCTATCCGTGAGGCCGTTTTGCCTTTTTAAGCGGCGCGGACGAAGCGGCCGAGCGGAATCCGCTTCCGCCTGCACCCTGAAATAAGATGGCATGTAACAGGTTATCGTATTGGAACTTGTTTCGATTTGGTCTCGGAGGGTTTGTATATGTTTTCACCGTTCGGTCGGATAGGCTCCAAGCCCGCACGCATAGCCTTCCTCTCGGTCGTTCCACGCGTAGACCACCAAAGCCAGCAAGGTCCAGGGCTGTCCTATCGCCGGCGGCCATGTCGGCGCGGGACCGGGAGACAGTGGAGGCGCTCGCGCGCGTCGCCTCCGCGCTGGACGGCGCGGTGCTCGGCCTCGGCACGGCCGCGCTCGCCGTCGCGTCCCTCGCCAAGTACCTCGCCGCCTCCGGGGCGCTCCGCCGCATCGCCGAGGCGCCGGCGGTCGCGATCCCGGACCTCCGCTACTCCCTCCTCTCGGAGCTCGGCGACGGTGAGTCGCGCCTCGCCGTGGTCCGGGGCATCGTCCGCTCCCCGCTCGGGGGCACCTTCCTCATCCCTCCGGGCTCCCGCGAGCACTGCGTCATCACCAGGCACACCCAGACGGTGTGTTCCAGATTCCTCTCTTGTATTGTATTGTATTGTATTGTATCACACTCCCTAAGAGCGAGTGCTACGGGCTATTTGGCTGCTCCATGGGTAGGGAGTTTACTTTTGATCTTAAACCCTCAAGAATTGGGACGTTTCTCTTGGTGGTGAGATCATGCAAGAATGTTTTAATGTTCCGATTAAGCACAAGATTTAGGCATTAGAGCGTATGTGAAACTTGTCTTTAGTTTTGAAGTGATGCCTTCCTAATTCGATAGAGGTGAACCGCAAAAAAAAAAAAATTCGATAGAGGTGTGAAACTGTTCAAGATATCTTGCAAAATATCTGTACTTTCTATTCTTGGATTAGGTATGGATACTTTTCCTTGTAATTCTAGTAGCTGGAAGGAAAATTATATCAGCTTCTGTGGTTTCTTTCTCAAGAAGATAGTTTCTGGCCAGGTTATCCCTGCGTCCAAATTTCTGAGGTTTGAACTGTGTTCTGAAATCTGAACACTTTCATTGTCAATTATTAATATCTGTGGAATAGGTAGAACTTCTCATACATTTGGAATATATATGATTAACTTCGTACCTCTAGCTAATTAACATGGCAGCAGCCAGCAGTAGTAACAGGTCTTCAAGCTCCAAACCCAGATTCTGTGGCCCTGTTATGCTTTTATGTGTTTTTAGGCCCTCACGAGAGCTTCATTATAAAATCTTAGGAAACGTGGCATGTAATGTGGTGTGATGGAGCCAATTTTGAGTTTTGATGGTAGCAAGTGATTTGAATGAATTCTAATGTTGTAGTCATAGGATAACATGAAATTGTTTTAGAGTCTGAAATGAACTTAGGGTAATGCAACAGCAAATCGGTTGTGACAACGGAGAATCCTGGGTCGTGAAATTTATAAAATTTCGTGCTTTCCTTAGAAGCAGTACCATCCAATAGGATTATGTGCTGAATTTCTTCTGGGTCTTTGTATAACATTGTCTCTGAATGTATCGGTGGCTTCCCCAGTTGTTGATTGCAAATTCTAGAATATCCCATTGTCTTAGACTATTTGTGTAAAGTTTCTGGGTCTTTGTATAACATTGTCTCTCAATGTATCGGTGGCTTCCCCAGTTGTTGATTGCAAATTCTAGAATATCCCATTGCCTTAGACTATTTGTGTAAAGTTTCTTATGGATACATTTTGGCTGTTATTCACACAAGGCTTTGGTTATTGATAGTGTTAGGCTTTTAGCCCTTTTTAGGATCATCATGGTTTCAAGTTATTGCTGAAATGAATTTTTTCATCCCTCCCACCCCCACTCGTTTTTTTTGCTACCACGGTATATTTCTACGAGTAAGAAGGAAAGTAGCACTTCTGCACCCCCAAACTTTGCATATGGTTTTCCATTGCTCTTTTAACACACCGTTGTTTACCTATTATTCTCTCCTTGCAGAGATGTCTAACTTGTATGTGCTTTTATACTTATGTAGTGCTTGTTCGGCGAATGGAGAGGCATCTTTGGATGGACTTTTGATCTCCATGCTCTCTTTTTTAAATCGTTGAAAGAGCAAATTATAACATCATTCAGATCGGTATGCTATCTACACTTGATAGTTGATACATTTGCTGTTTCACAATTATTTTACCTCAAACTACACTTTTCCTTTTGAAGGTTCCGTTTGTTCTTGTGGATCCTAATAAATCAACAGGAATGGTGCATGTGAAGTTAGATGGGACAGTTCATCAACCATTACCTCTTACAACAGTGTATCATAAGCTCATCCCAGTCGAACAAAATTCTTACACATTATTTCAGACTATTGTTGGCAATGGCTATCCGGTAAGTTCTTGTGTTTGTATGCCGAAACAAATAGGAAAACTATCTTGCATATTTCTTTCTATAGCTATTTTCTTCTTTATAATGCAGATTGCGTTATTGGACGAGGAAAAGATTCTTCCTATTGGAAAGGAAATTACAGCAATAGGATTATGTCGAGTAAATAATCGAGATGTTGAGATCACCGCATGCCCAGAGTTACCATTTTTCCTGTAAGGATATTTTAACCATATATTTTTTCATATTCTTCTTACTGATACCAACCACCAGAATTCTAGAGCATCAATATTTTTATTTTTGCACCTATTAAGGTATCCTTTTGCTGCAGTTCCATAGCTTTCTGTAACGCTTTGCCTTAAATCAGGTCTGATCTGACCAAGGGTGAGATGGAAGCCGAGATGTCTTCACGTGCTCGAGCGTTCTTCTGGATTACTGTTGCTCTTGGAACCGTGTCAGTTGGCTTACTAGGCCATGCCATTTACAGGTACCTTTTGTAACTCATGTGGATGAGTTTTTCTTTTCTTGACCTATGAAATGTGGTTTTCACCATTGCTGAAGATTGGTTTACTGATCTTCTATTGTTTGGTTTACTTCACGTTAGCCGGCTGTTGTTCCTTTTGAGCTATGTTCTGTTTTCTTTTTCTTGTATAGTCCTGTTTGTTGCAGGCAATTTGATGTTTGTAATGCTGCAGGTTCTGGGAGAGAGTAAAACGGCGCAGAGAGGCAAGAGAAGCTCAAGAAAGGTTTCACCAGGGTGACAATGAAGATGATACTGTGGAAAATGGCAGTGATGATGACGATCCTGGTGAAATGGGAGACGGGCAATTATGTGTGATATGCTTAAGAAAAAGAAGGAAAGCAGCCTTTGTTCCCTGTGGTCATCTCGTCTGCTGCTGCAACTGCGCGAAAAGGGTCGAACTCATGGATGAAGCATTGTGCCCTGTGTGCAGGCAAGACATCCAATACATGCTTAGGGTTTATGACTCTTGAGGTAATTGCATAACTCTATTCTTCTGGAAGGCGATGAACTCACTTTCGTTTTCCTGATTATGGCTGTGGCATGCTATTTAAACTCATGAACTAAACACTGAGAACTGAACTTTACTCCTGATTGACCTTACCTAGATGGATGTTGAGCCTCTAAGAAATACTTGGTTATTTGATCTTAATTTGTTTCCTTCTTTTTTTTGCAAATGTTAATTTGTTTCCTTCAACTGGCAGAAAATTGTATGACATCCGAATAGCTATTGCTTATGCACAACATATACTGCCATTCATTTTAAATGGATTTAACTGAAGTTTACACTGAAAGTGTGGAATGAAATTTGACTTTTAGATCTTATGGCAGGTTCCTTGCTGACAGGAGGGCCCAAGCACTGGCAAGTGGCGAGTATACAGCTGTCCCTCTTGATCCTGAGCGGCCCCAACTGTCCATTCTTCTTTTCCGCGTGCACTTTGTTCTTACTTTCTAGTCTAGGTTAGTACTAGCCTAAAAAGTCTGTGAATATAGGAATGCGCTAACCCTCAGAAACTGACTCTGGAGTTCTGCATAGTCTGCATGGGATTATTGTATCCTAGCTGACCTAATCAACTTTAGCCCAGAATCGACATGTTTTTTTTGTTGGTGTTACATGGATGTGTAAATGGTGTTCTCCCCTCGCAAGTAATACCTCTGACCGGCAATATAAGATGTTTTGGCAAGTTAAAAAATCTTGTGAAAACGTCTTATATTCTAGGACAGCGAGACTAGTTATTTTCTTGTTGCGACATTCAGAACCCCCAGTACCAGGTACCACTTTGTAGGCAGCAAAATATGAGCAGGTTCCTGGACTGATGCAAATTGTGCAATGCTCTTTTGTTTGTCATGGTTGCGCCAGGACGAGATCCTGTTTCTGGATGAGAGCAATGCCACAGTAGAGTGGCTGCACGATGCTGGAGCTTTTTGTCAGGCTCGCATGCTCTAGTTTGGGCTGACAGAGCTATGGCCTGAGAGGAACCAGAGCAAGAGGCACGGTGGCTAGAGCGCAACAGTGGCCATAGGCCCCCGCTCCGCTGCCGTTGCTACTTTGCTCAGCGCCTCAGTCCGCTCAACAGTGCACTTACTTTTAGAGAGGTTTTTTGTTAAGGTAATACGATTCTCATTAATAAAAGAACAAGATACAAAGCATGTACAAGATACTACGTACATACCGATCTTATAGATCTGTAAAGATAGGATAATCCTATGTGACAAACCAACGCCTATCCCTCTCCTTCGGCACCACCAAATCATACACTAAACTGAAGCGAGACAGATCACCTCTTCACCCGAGTTCGACGCGGCTCCATCGGACCTGCAAAATAGTTTGCCAGAAGTAAAACCATTGTCGTTGAACGAATCAGACCGGGGCAACATGTCCCCGGACACGCCATCGAACTCCAGAACTGACACCCCCGTATGACTACGACGTCGAAGGAGCAAGCCAGAACTGTCAGCCTCCATCCATAATCACAGCACAGGATACACCATCTTCCAGCTGTCATCTGCACAGACAACCGTCTGCACGTACTCCTGGACGACACATCCTTCCTGCTCCACCATGACGTCGGAGAGAACGCCGCAGCAAATGGGACAGAGCAGAAGGAGAGACGCACATGATGGGGTCGCCGCCGCCGCCTCGCCGACACCAGCCATAAACCCTAAGCTCGCCAATAATCTGAGGGATCGACAAACACACGATTAGTATTAGTTTTGACAATACTCTGCCTTGTACTCCGTAGCTCGTAATCAGCTACTCCCCGGATTAGTTTTGACGTCCAACGAGTAAAAGGTACGAGCTGTGCAATGCTCTCGGAATCCTGTAGCGCTGCTGCATGTCGGGTGGCAAGGAAGGTGCCGCCTCCAACCGTGGCGGCTGGCCCTACTCACAAGTCAAATGTTTTCCGTTCTATCTGATGGGAATTTCTGTTGCCACCGGCTTTGGCGGCTGGTACACGTGTTGCCTGGCCAACAGTGCCGCGACCGTATTTTTGCCAATTCTACTCACCCATGTGGTCCTTCATGTCAAAAATTCAAACAAGATTTATATTTGTGAGCGAATGATAGCCAGGAAGATGAACTGATGAATTGAGGAGTTCATCATGAGCCGGCAACGGAAGAAGTAAATGGGCTCTTGAGAACTTGCCTGTGGCAAGATGGTTAGTTGGGTGGTTGTACCCCTAGCCCACCAGAGTTCAAACCCCAGGTTTGACGATGGTGTTTCTCATTTAAGGCGGAATATTCTTCAGTGGGAGGCGACGTTCCCGTCGACAGCGAGGCGCCCGTGGTGACTTCGTCAATCTCAAGACTTGACCCGCCGACTCAGTCTCTCGGAGGTGCTCATAGGGGTAGGGTGTGCGTGCGTGCGTTCATAGGGGTGAGTGTGTGCGCGTGTATATGAGCGCTTGCGTTGTACTGTGTTTCGCAAAAAAAAAAAAAAAAGTAAATGGGCTCTTGCCTAGAGTTGAACGCAAGCATGAAACCTGTACATCCATTTGATGATGTGGCTTATAAAGATGATGTGGAAGGCTGAAGAGGTGCATCTTTCTTCTCTTGCCCATATAATATTTCATTAAAGGAAAACGCTTACTATCATCCAACGGATCGGTGGAAATAATCGGTCGCGCCGCGCGCCTTCATTAAAATCTCCTGCACATAACCAGGGGAGTTTTAGCTGTTGATTGAGAATTCTCAACAGCTTGCATACCTTGCACACTTATCTGTTACGGGCTCCCCATATATTCCAATAAAACACCACTTGTATCCATCTTGTTAGGGGTGGGCAAAAAACGGACTCATGGTTTAACCGGTTTGGTCGAGTTCATTTTTTTGTACTACGTCTAAATTTATGATTGCGTTTGTGAAGGAAAATGAACTAGCTTCCACTGTCCGGTTTTAACGGGTTTCCACATCCCTACATCTTCTTCAGTAATTATCACATCTATATGATACACACACTTAAATTAGTGTGTCTTTTCCAAAGTAGAGCCAGACCACCACTTCTTCCTTCACATTCATTTGACATCCCCAACAGGCCAACACACACTTAAACCATTTTATTTGACATCCTTGTTTCCGACAGGAACAAAATATCGGGATCCTCCTGGTTTGCTTCTGAAGATCCAGAAGCCCTTGGACAACCGGGCCATTCCCTAGCCCTGGGCAGAGGGAATTTCCGGTGGAGCAGTGAAATGCATTGAGATGGAAAGTAAACCAACGACGAAAGCACTCTGCTGGGTTGACACTGAGAGATGAAAGCTAGAGGAGCAAATGGTATTAGAGGCCCCGGCAGTTAAAGTTTGTTATCCTCATTTTTCTTCGCTGGGCCGTCCCTGCAGCCCAGCGTTTACGATCTCAGAAGTTGGCGTTTCCTTATCTTCATCTTCTCCCTTAGTCACACTATCAACATCCATTCTAGCTTTCTTCAACCAACCTGTTTCAGCGTCCACCTCCATCATATGTGCATTTCTTTTCTTCAGGTCAGTCTCCGCCGCTTGATTTTGCTGGTTGTCTGGTTATGGGTGCTTTGTCTCCTTTTGAAGTTACTCCCTCCGTTTTTATTTAGTTCGCGTTCTAAGTTATTATGGATGTGCATAATTTTTCTTACTATATTACTAGAATTATCATAAAGTATACTTTCATACTATATGCATTTGGTATTATGGATGTGCATAGTTTTTCTTATATTCTTGGTCAAATTTGATAAAGTTTGACTTTGACTAAACCCAGAACGCGAACTAAATAAAAACGGAGGGAGTACCTTGCTTCACACTTTTTCCTGATTTCAGGTCATTACATTCTTTTATGCCTTGGACCTTTTCTTTTTCCTGATCTCATTTCTTTGGTGCTCACTTTCCACTTTATATGTTCTCTGTATGATGACTTCATTTTCAGTAAGCTGATCTTTGTCCTGAAACATACCTACCATTGGCCCGGTTTGGTCGCCTCCGTGATTCGGTTATCTCTCCAGCCTACCAGTGTTTAAAGCCTCTCTCCTAATAGCAGGAACAGACCAAGGACACCTCGCCGTAGCTGTCAGTAGTTCAGTACACCACGAGGCAGCTCAGGGCGAAATGGCGTCCGACGCCGGCAACACCAGCTCCAGACCGAGGAGCCGCTGCTGCTCCTGCCCCAACCTGCTCCTGTGGCTCTTCAACCTCTCCCTCCTCGCCCTCGCCGCCGTCGCGCTCGGCCCAGTGCTCCTCCTCCGGCCCCGCCCGAAGCCCTTGGGCTGGGCGCTCGTGTCCCTGCATGCCATCACGCTGCTCTCGGCGCTCGTGTCCCTCTACGTGCTGCTCACCCGCCGCCACCTCTGCTGCGGCCTCCCGGCGCCCGCGGCTCTGGCGGTCGCCGCGCTCTGCGGCCACGCGCTCGCGTTGTACGCCTTGGTCCTCCGCCACGACCGCAGCATCGCGCTCCTCGGGTCGCAGAGGGACCGGAGGGAGCAGTTCGTGCTGCTGTTCCTAGAGGAGGTGCTGCTGCTGGGCATGTTCCTGGTGCAGGCCGTCGCGCTGGTGGTGGCCTGCGCGGTGAGCTGGCGGTGGGCGAGGGAGCACCAGGCGGCCGAGACGGAGAATGGGGCCCCGGCTGATGGCGTGCGTGCAGGCGGAGGCCGGCGTGATCGCGGTTGACGAGAATGTGGCGACGAGGAGCGAAGGCGCCGGCGGCGAGAAGGTGCGCTGGGGAAACGCCGAGGACTGCTGCAACGAAGATCGAAAGGGAAAGGGATCAATGATAACCACCTGCATGTTAACGCGCTGATCTTTGTGACACGAGCTCACGCTTGGTGCTTGTATTATCATTGCAGAGTGTATTATTTCTGGAAACGGAAAACTCGAGCATCTTGATGCTCAGGCTTGGTGCTTGTGTTATCATTGCAGAATTTTTTTTTTTTTGAAGGAAAGCGGTGGGGGAAGCCCCCACAGCGAGTTTTTTTTTTCAAATAATAAGAACCCAAATTCGCGTCCATCAAGACTTGAACCTGGGTGGCTGGGTTGTACATCCACTCCACTAGCCAAGTGAGCTAGGCTCAGACATCTGCATCTATTGATGCTCGCGCTTGATGCTTGTGCTATCATTGCAGTATTGTCATTGAGGAAATATAAGTATTGTTTACATTAAACTGCTCGCTCTGTTCAGAAATAACTGTCAAATGCCCATAATTTTGTAAAAAAAAGTTCTTCAAACTTTTCCATCTTAACTCGTGGTTCATTTCGGCCACGACTCGCAAGTCTCGCTCTGCTCTCACTCTCTGTGATTGTTGCTCGTCTCTCTGATCCGGCTCGCCGCCGTTACGCCCCCTTCGCCTCATCACCGGTCTCTCCCCACACACACACACACACACACATTCCCTCGCATCGCAGCGTTTTCTGACACCTTCCCGCAGCGTTGGCGTGCCAAAAAGGTTGGACCTTTCGGTGCAAGAAGACGAATCGCCGGTTCCGACCTTGGCGAGACGGATCCGGTGGCTACGAGGCCGGACACGCTGAATCCAGACCACCACCAACAACAGATGGGGCCACGTCGGCGCAGGCGTTCACCTTCAACCAGCTTGAAGAGACGATCAAGGTGGCAGTGAAACCAGAGGTGTGGCCACAGATGCTGAAGGTGAACGCCGTCAACAGGCTTGTCGACATGGGTTTGGGACGCCCTCCACGGCCTCGGCACATATGACTCCTCATATCATCGCTGGTCAGCATACTCTCCCCCATCCCCTCTCTCCACCATGTTCTAGCGATCCGGCGTTGGTCAACAAGTTTGACTTTTTGAGTAGGTTTGAAAGTTTGAGTTTTATAAGTAAATCTTGACCGCCAAGTAGCAGCATGTTTTAATTACATCAAGTGTTGAAATTTAATTGTGCGAACTAGTTCTATCAGTTCATCCTGTATTATTTGTGTGGCATGATATCTTGATCTTGACAGTACTGTGTGGAGTAACATGCTGATATTGATCTTGGTAATAACATACTGATATTGATCTTGATTTTGTTTTAACTCTGCTAATGAACTGGGTGAACAATTGCATGCAAAATTAAGTGAATTTGCATGAAAGTGAACACTGAACACTTGCTTGGAAAATTCACTAAATTTTGCTTGCAGTTGAACACTTTCTCACTGCAAACTGAACACATTTTGAGTGGTTCTTACTCCTGTTGGATTTATTAGCAGTCTTGCGACTGTGCATCATCTTATTGAGTGAAGCAAGCAAAAAAAGAATTTACACACAATTAAAAAGAAAATAGATTATTTTACACACAATTATCCTTACGGATACTACTAGCACATAATTTAGGAGTATTTTAAACACAAGTACTCCTATTATACACTCCCTTTTTTTCCTTTCCTTCCTCTATGCAGTAGTTTCCTTTCTCGACCTTTCCCTCCCCTCAATTACCCTTCTTCTATAAGAGCCAAGATCTGTGTAAGTAGCTCATGCGTGAAAGATAGAGCGAAAGGCAACTTTCCTTCTATGTGCAGGCGTTATTTATTCATGCGCGAGATCTTGTAGACCCACATACTAAATATATTAATAAATTATCTAATACACTTAAACACCACTGTTGAATATATTAAAATTTTAAAAATATAATATTCTCGATTTATTAGATAAGGTAACTATAGCATTAACAATGTAGCATGTAGAAGAAAATAAACCAGATTGGCGACAACATGTTCATCAGATCGTACTGAAATCTATGCTAACAAGATTACCATGTTTAATCTCATACAAGATATTTTATTTTAGAGACTGGCGGAGGGAATTGTATAAACTAGACGATAAAAGGTGATATTACAAGTTAGAAATAATTAAATCATATATCTACGTAGTAGAGTCCGCGACATTTTCTATTTGTTGGTTATAACTACAAGTGATCTATTGAAATATATGTGGATGCACACATTTCAACTTATTAATGAGCCCATCTAACTCATAAGACAAAATATACCCATGAAATATCAGTAAAGAATCATGATAGTAATTTAATTTACTTCCTAGAATTTTAAGTAAATATGGTTATTAAGTCATATACTAGAAAACAACATTAAGATATTTGTTAGTCCATAATCTTAGATATATTTATGATTAAGTGTAAGCTATATAGTTTATACAATTGTTGAAACATGATTCGAAACAAAATTTGTTGTAAACTACAATTTAACTTTAGGATAATCAAGTTTGTTTGAAGTTATTCATTACAATTGTATAAAAAGGAATAATACGGCAAAAATTTAGCAGCATTTACATATGTTCAATATTGCAAATAAGTAATAGAAATTTATAGTTGTTAATAATGTAGTATGCAAAACTAGTTTCAATTTTTTAAATTTAGTGCAAATTATAATATTTAGTTTCCATTGGGCCTTATTTGTGCTTGAACCGGCCCTGTGAGTAGGTTGTAGGGTTCTTCTTACATCATATCGAGCAACTTCTTATCGATCTTGATCATATTGTCCATTTCCTCTAGGAAGATGGCAACCACCTCTCATCGAGCATAGAGATGCATGTAGAACTTCAGTCTTTGAATCTTGTTAGCTCAGTTCAGCAAAGGCTTTAACCTTGAGTGTAAGGTTGAGCGGGCTATACCTAATGACTTCAATAGACCTCGAAGTGCCCTTCTTCAATTCAACATAATTGTTAATATCCTTAATAGATCCATATATTTTCGCTTTCGGCCAACTATACCCTTCTCTTTGCTTGAGACATCAACTTCTTGCCCTCGTGCAATCTGGTCCTAGGCTTCTCTCCATATTATTTCAATTGTTCATAGACTTGTAACGAGCTCCTTGTCCTCCTTTTGAATATCTCCATCTTTGCTCTGGTGTATTTTTAAAGCAAACTAAGTACCAAATCTTTGCTCATTTGGCAGGTTTACTGCATTTCGTCTTGTTGAATGCTCAACACCTGGAAATAGGAGCAAAAAATAATACAAACATGCATGTTTTCTTGCAAAAAGGACAAGATCGTGGAGTAGACCATGCAAGTAGTACTAGATCATGTTTGTTGTTATTAACTTCTGCTTCCTGATAAATTTCTTCCTCCTCATGAATTGCTTCTTCATGAAATGCTTGCTCACGAATTGCTTCTTGATGATCTTCAGGACTGAATTTGAAATCAAGCATCTCTCTTGGAGGACTGAAGTTGAGATCCAGCAACATATCTGTTTAAGGTGTAATTTGGCTGCTAGATATTTATAAGCCAAATTAGTTTTGAATTATTGTGGTTCGGTTATTAGTTGACATATTTATCTGAACTTTCTATTTAGTCAGAAAAACAACATCCTTGGTTGAAGCCCAAACAAGATGTCGGAAGAGCAGATATTGAAGCAGGAAAAGAATATACGGAGTGCTTGCTGAACAGCTACTGCCGAGGACAAGTCTGGAGTATATTCAGAGATAAGCTGGGTTAAAAACGCAGATGCATAGGACAAGTTCTAGCAGGTCTCGGCGCCAGGCTGAAGGCGTATTAGAGATTACTCAATCACGTACGGCAAGTGTACCAAGGTTTCCTTGTTTATTAGGATCGCACGTACTAGTACTAGCCGGATTGATTTAAAATTAGGAATACTTGGATTCGGCTTGCATGCCAAGGAAAGTTTCCGTGTCCTACCCTGTACGCCAAATACCAGGCTACCTATATATATAGGTATACGGCCGATTGAGAAAAAGAATCAATCGATACACAATCAAAACCAATCTATTTTTCCACGTACTGTTTTTCCGTTCGTTACTCTCCTGCCGAGCCCTGGTTCCCCTAGGGTTTGGTGATCTTTGCCGTTTTGCGCTGAAAAGCGGCCGTCTTTTCTCTCCGAAATTGAGGAATTCTTTGTTGCTTTGCTTGTAAAGCAATCGTTTTGTTGTCACGAAAGTATGACAGTATCGTGGTGCTGCGCTGCAATTTTGCGTGGCAACACAATTGGCGACTCCGCTGGGGACGAAAAAGAAAAAAGTACAAACGATGAACACCGACCCCAAGAACGGCAGCGACTTCGACCCAGACAACATCATCGCCGTCACACTTGATGATCTATCCGATGATGATCGGCACGAGTTGGAACGGGTGCTTGAGGAAGAAAGAGCTGAGAAGATGAAACTTATGTTGGCTGGATTCTAGAAGACAAGGAACGGCGTCATCAAAAAGGTAGTTGCGCCGAGTCCTTCCGATTTACTTGGTGCTGAGGTAAAAAAGCCAACCGATGAAATTGCTAATCTTATTGATGTGTCCGTGGCTAGTAAATTTAGTGCTGTATTTAATAAATTTGAAGAACTTAAGGTGCAGCTCGAAGAAAATATACCTCGTCATGTGCGTTCAGTAGTGCTACAAATTAATGATGAAAATTCTGCTAAGCAGCCGATGCCTCCGGAAAGTAGCAGTTTATTTAATCTTTCTGGTCATATGTACACACCAGGTGCATCGGTTAATGCTGCACAACATGCTCATTTTCCTTTAAATAATAATCTAAGTGGCCAGAAGAATTATGCTAGCAGTTCGTCCAATAATTTTATTCCTGCTGCTCCTCCTCCTATTGCTACAACTTCGGCTCCACAGAATTACAATAACAATAACCGAAGTGTTGTTTTAAATCCTAATCTGCAGCAACCTTTTTATCAAACAGTAGCATATAATACGCCACCGTTGCAGCCTGTCGGTACCGGGGTTCCGTATGGGCCGGTACCCAATTCATATTTTAGTGGATCTCCGTTGCAAACGTCACATACTCAAAATTCTTTGCCGGAATATCCACCGCGTGCTTGCGTTACATCCGTTCCTCAAACCAATTCTCCGCAGCCCGCTGATAGCTTTAAGGATCAACTTGCTGGTATACTTAGAGAGTTTGGTTTAGAACCTAAGGGTAGAGCACGTGCGTACCAAAAACCATACCCTGATTATTTTGACTCAACACCATATCCTCGTGGTTTTAGAATTCCAGATTTTGTTAAATTTACAGGAGAGGATGGTAGAACAACTTTTGAGCATATAGGCCAATTTTTAGCACAATGCAGTGACGTCGGCACATCGGATGTTTATAGAGTCAAATTGTTTCCTTTATCTTTGTCCGTTACTGCATTTACTTGGTTTACATCGCTTGCTCCTAATTCTATTTCAACATGGGCACAATTGGAACAAAAATTTCATGAATATTTTTATAGCGGTGAAACTGAACTTCGACTTTCGGATTTAACTATGGTTAGACAGAAACATAATGAGCATGTTCATGATTATATTAGGAGGTTGAGAGATGTCAAAAACCGATGTTTTAGCTTGACCATAGCCGAAAAGGATTTAGATGATCTTGCTTTTTCGGGACTGCTCACTCATATTAAAGATAAATTAGAAGGGCAAGAGTTTTTGGATGTTAATCAAGTTTTGCAAAAGGCTTTGGCGCAGGAAAACCGGGCTAAGGAGATTAAACAATTTAGCCGGTTTAAAGATAACAGGACTAAAGATAAAGATAATCATGCAGTTAATGGTTTAGATTACGATAGTGATTCGGCTAGTGAGGATGACGTTGATATATGCGCTGCCGAATGGGTTCAAGCGCCAAAGTCAAAACCTTTTGCATGTCTGCTTTGAAACCTACACTGCTAAAAGAGAAGAAATTAAGTATACTTTTGATGTTAGCAAGTGTGATAAGATTTTTGATATGTTATTGCAAGGAAAATTAATTAGGTTGAGAGAAGGTCATGTTATTCCATCTCCAGGAGAATTGGGTAAAAGGTCCTATTGTAAATATCACAATGCATTTTCTCACTCTACTAATGATTGTAATGTGTTTCGACGACAGGTGCAATCGGCCATTAATGAAGGACGATTGACATTCACAGAGGATGCTAAGATGAAACTCGATAGTGATCCTTTTCCTATTAATGTGATCGATTTTGAGAACAAGAAAATGCTAATTCGGCCGCATCAGACCGAATCTGCCAAAGGAAAGAATGTTGTCATTGATAATAATGTTGCGCCAAGAATGATCAAGCCAAAAAATCCAGAGGTGGGAGTGTGGAAAATCAATGGAGGAAGAAAACATGCTCCAAGAATAAAGCCGACTGTTAGCATGTTGTTGGAAAAATACACTTCACGCAAGGCCAACAATGTGTTTAATCGGCTTGGAGACATTAAGCGTCCTAATTCTCC
The DNA here is from genome assembly GCA_947311845.1 of Poa pratensis. Classification (NCBI taxonomy): domain Eukaryota; kingdom Viridiplantae; phylum Streptophyta; class Magnoliopsida; order Poales; family Poaceae; genus Poa; species Poa pratensis. The sequence continues at coordinate 14,662,435 of CAMZMU010000117.1, forward strand.
TTCTGGACCTCACGGTCATGAGCATTGGAGAAGAAATTCATATGATCAGCAGCCGTATTTTCCAATGGAGCCGGCTTATTGGGGATGTGCACCTCCTCCTATGTATCCACAATTTCCTCCGTGGGGTTTTAATCCGTGGGCGCCATACCCTACAGGGCCAGCAGGTTATGTTCAGCCAGCGTGGGCTTCTTCAGGTCCTATGTATAGAGGACCATGGCAGGAAAAGAGTGCTCGGTTTGATCAGGGATTTAGGCCACGGGATGCCATTGTTATCCATGGTAATGGCGAGAAGTCAGCACCGAGAAGTTCAAATCCACGCGGGAGACACAACGCAGATGGCATAGTGCATAGAGGTGGTCGGAAGCTTGCATGGGTGCCGGTGAAGCATGTTGAGCCTGAGGTTGTGAGAAATTCAGATGATTCAGATGTGTCTCATGGTCCGAAGATTGCGGACGATCGATCAGCTGGAGTTGTTGAGAAGAGTCCAGGAAAAGGGGACGCTGGTGAGCTGAGAGATAATTCTGTTCAGAAAAAAGATGGTAATACAAAAGAGAAACATGTGGACAATACGCATGCTGCATCTTCCAGCACGAATCAGAAAATTGGGTCAGCTAGCATGCATAGAGATCCAATCATTACAGAGAGCAGTTCACGTACATCCCCTGGTTGGTCTCCAATCGTTTTTGGCTCGTTCGATCAATATGGGAATCCAAGCACTAGTGGAAGCCAGAAGATTGCAGCTGGCGGCATATTTGATCAGCAGAGAAGTGTTTCGGCTAAGGACAGTAATTTGTCCAGGGACGACAACACGTCAGTACAGGCCGAGAGGCTCGGGGGCAGCAAAATTCAGTCAGTCGCTCCAGGAACCAAACCAGGACCTCGTTGGTGTCCGATGGGATTACTCAAAAACGGCGTGTACGGCGGCTGCGGGCATTGGAAATCAAGGAAGAAATAGCTGAGAAAAAACGTGATGAATTGTTCAATCGAGAGAGACCAATGGTTCCTACAAAATTCTGGAAGGAGAAACGCATCATGGCGGAAGAGAATGAAGAAGAAGATGACACAAATGACGACCTCGCCGATGACACGGTTGATAACCTTGCAGATGACACGGCTGATGACCTGAGCGATGATCCCGTGGATGACAAGGTTGATGACGAGGCTGCAGAAAATAGCGATGGTATACCTAGTGATATGGATATTAATATGGTTTTGCATTACCCGCTGAATTTCGTGCACCCGAGCTGAAGTTGCAGAACTTGTTCTTGGTCCAAAAATTGCTACATTTGAGAAGCCAGAGAAGCCCGAGCAGCACCTGAAGCCATTATTCATCAAGGTTCATATTGATGGTAAGCCCATTGGTCGCATGCTTGTTGATGGTGGTGCTGGGGTTAATATTATGCCATTTTCGGGTTTTTTTATATTGGGCCGAAAAGAGAGTGAATTAATGAAGACCAACATGGGACTTAGTGGGTTCTCTGGAGACATGTCTGAACCTAAGGGCATTATTTCTATGGAGCTCACAGTAGGTAGTAAAACATTGCCGACTGCATTTTTTGTTGTGGAAGTCAAAGGTCGGTATAATATTCTTTTGGGGCGTGATTGGATTCATGCTAATTGCTGCATCCCTTCTACTTTACATCAGTGTTTGATTCTGTGGGTTCATGATGACGTGGAGGTGATTGAGGCAGATAATTCAGCTTGCATTGCTTTGACGGACACGCCGGTTGATTGGCAACACGGTGAGATGCGGTGTTTGACCGGTAGGGATTTATCGGATTATGATATATAAGTATCGGTAAAGATGGTTTTGTACCTATAAATGCATAGCCGGCTAGCATAGCTCGGCTTAATGATTTATCTTTATAAAATGACGAATAAAGAAGATAGTATTAAGTGGCTGCAACAACGCACCGAGGAATATCGTTCTGGTAAGAGCGATATGCATGAGGCAATTGAAGATTTTGATGATACGGAGAAGCTTGGACAGGGATTCTCATCGGCTGATCCACTTGAAGAAATAGATATTGGTGATGGAAGCATTCCAAGGCCTACATTTATTAATGGTAACTTGATAGCCGATCAGAAAAGTAAGGTATGTGTTTTACTTACAGAATTTGTAGATTGCTTTGCTTGGAATTATACTGAGATGCCAGGTTTGAGTAGAGATTTAGTTGAACATAGATTACCTACTAAATCTGGTTTTAGGCCGCATAAACAACCTCGCATAATTTTAATCCTAATATGTATGACCGCATCAAAGAAGAAGTTGATCGGTTATTAAAAGCTGGGTTTATTCGGCCGTGTAGGTATGCCGAATGGGTTTCTAATATTGTGCCGGTTGAAAAGAAAAACACCGATAAGCTTAGAATATGTACTGATTTCAGAGATTTGAATAAGGCTACTCCGAAAGATGAATATCCTATGCCTATTGCCGACATACTTATTAATAATGCTTCAGGACATAAAATAATTAGCTTTCTAGATGGCAATGCTGGTTACAATCAAATATTTATGGCCAAAAAGGATACGTCTAAAACTGCTTTTCGTTGCCCAGGTTTTGTCGGTTTATTTGAGTGGGTTGTCATGACTTTTGGTTTGAAAATGCCGGCGCCACATATCAGCGCGCTATGAATTTAATTTTTCATGATCTCCTAGGCATTGTACTAGAAATATATATTGATGATATGGTTGTTAAATCGGATGGGTTTGATCATCATTTGGCCGATTTACGGTTAGCTTTAGAAAGGATGCGTCGGTATGGGTTAAAAATGAATCCACTAAAGTGTGCTTTCGGTGTGTCAGCCGGAAAGTTTTTAGGTTTCATAATTCATGAACATGGCGTAGAGATTGATCCTACAAAAGTAGAGTCAATAAGAAAGTTGCAGGAACCTACGTGTAAAAAGGATGTGCAAAAGTTGTTAGGAAAAATTAATTACTTGAGACGATTCATATATAATCTTGCAGGGAAAATTGAATCGTTTGTTCCATTACTTCGGCTAAAGAGTGAAGCCAAATTTACTTGGGGGGCAGAACAGCAGGAGGCTTTTAATAATATAAAGAGATATTTGTCGAGTCCTCCAGTATTGCGAGCACCCAAGTCTGGTGCGCCGTTCAGGTTGTATATTGCTGCACAAGATAGAGTGATCGGCGCGGTGCTGGTGCAAGAAGACGGCGGCAAGGAGTACATTATTGCTTATTTAAGTCGTCATCAGCTTGACGCCGAAACTCGGTACGTGTTTATTGAAAAATTATGCTTATCTTTATATTATGCATGTACCAAATTTCGGCCTTATTTACTGTCTAGTACGTGTTTAGTAGCTTGTCAAGCCGACGTGATTAAATACATGTTGCAAAAACCGATTCTTAGTGGCAGGATTGGAAAATGGGCTTATGCACTAATAGAATATGATTTAGTTTATGAATCGTTGCGTGCTATGAGAGGTCAAGTTATCGCCGATTTTATTGTTGATCATAGAATTAAGGATGAAGAAGATATTAATTATGTTAGTATATGCCCATGGAAACTTTATTTTGATGGATCGGTTTGTAATGAGGGGCAAGGCGTCGGCAACGTTTTAATTTCACCTAATAATGTTATGTATGAAACATCAGTCCGTTTAGAATATTCTTGCACTAACAATCAAGCTGAGTATGAAGCTTTATTATTTGGTTTACAGAGTTTAGTAGATATGGGTGTAAAGGATATGTATGAAAACTCTAGATGCTTTCACTATTAATCATATACCTAGGGAAGAAAATTCTAGAGCCAATTGTTTAGCACAGCAAGCATCTGGTTACAACGTCAGTAAAGGAAAGTTTTTCATATTAGAAAGACCGATGCAGGTTGCTTTCAAAAGTGAGACAGACATGTTATTTGTTAATTCAGTAAATGGTGCAACTGTGTCTGGTCCGGTCCAGCAGAAAACAGTACAGGGGAAAGAAAATTCGGTGCAAGAGCCACATACGACCGAATTAGCTCATAATTAGAACCTGTAGATTGGAGAGCTCCTCTGATTAATTATTTAAAGGATCTGAGTCAAACCAGGGATAGGAAAATTCGGCGACAAGCTTTAAAATATACTCTTGAATGATGAATTATATCGCCGAACTATAGATGGATTACTTTTAAAATGCTTGGATTCTGATCAGTCTAGATTAGCTATGGGTGAAGTGCATGAAGGTATATGTGGGACACATCAGTCGGCTCACAAAATGCGTTGGTTATTAAAGAGAGCTGTTTTTTATTGGCCGACTTTGTTAGAAGATTGCTTTCGGTATTATAGAGGCTGTGAGGCATGTCAGAAATTTGGTAATATACAGTTAGCGCCTGCAGCTATGTTAAATCCCATAATTAAGCCATGGCCATTTAGAGGGTGGGGCTTAGATTTTATTGGTCAAATACATCCAGCTTCTTCTAAAAGACATTGCTTCGTCCTAGTGGCCACAGATTATTTTACTTAATGGACTGAAGCTGTTCCTTTGAGAAACATGACTCATAAAGAAGTGATTAGTTTTGTTTTAGAACATATTATTCATAGATTCGGTATTCCCCAAACTTTAACTACAGATCAAGGTTCTTCTTTTATGTCTCATCAATTTCGTGAATTTGCCGAATCTTTTGGAATTAAGTTGTTAAATTCGTCGCCTTATTATGCTCAAGCTAATGGACAGGCCGAATCTAACAATAAAACTTTAATTAAGCTTATAAAAAGAAAATTGAGGAGCATCTGAAAAGATGGCATGAGGTGCTTTCGGAAGCTTTATGGGCTCATCGGATATCTAAGCATGGAGCAACTCAAGTGACACCGTTTGAGCTAGTATACGGCCAGGAGGCAGTGTTACCTGTGGAGATTAATTTTCTGGCTCTTAGAGTAGCCAGACAAAATGATTTGTCGGCTGTAGATTATAATAATTTGATGATGGATAGAATAGATGATGTTTCCGAAGATAGACTAAGAGCCTTAAGAGAAATTGAAAAGGAAAAATTAAGAGTAGCTAAGGCTTATAACAAAAAGGTGAAGGAAAAATCGTTTCAACTAGGAGATTTAGTATGGAAAACGATTTTACCTATTGGGACTAAAGATAGAAAATTCGGCAAGTGGTCGCCGAGTTGGGAGGGCCCATATAGAGTTGTAGAGATTGTTCCTGGCAATTCATATTTGTACAATCTTTGCAGGGAGTGAAGTTGTCTAAAGCTCTTAATGGCAAATATTTGAAGAAGTATTATCCTAGCATGTGGCAGGAGAGTTGATGAATGATATGGCCGATATTGTTTCAAGTATCGCCCTAAGAAAATTTGGCCGATGTGTTTTTTGGACATCGCCCTAAGCAATCATATGGCCGGTGAAATTGCCAACATTGTCCTAAGGTACAAGTATAATGTTTTCGATAAATGCTATTGTACCAAAAACAGGGGGGCATGTGTTTAAGGTGTAATTTGGCTGCTAGATATTTATAAGCCAAATTAGTTTTGAATTATTGTGGTTCGGTTATTAGTTGACATATTTATCTGAACTTTCTATTTAGTCAGAAAAACAACATCCTTGGTTGAAGCCCAAACAAGATGTCGGAAGAGCAGATATTGAAGCAGGAAAAGAATATATGGAGTGCTTGCTGAACAGCTACTGCCGAGGACAAGTCTGGAGTATATTCAGAGATAAGCTGGGTTAAAAACGCAGATGCATAGGACAAGTCCTAGCAGGTTTCGGCGCCAGGCTGAAGGCGTATTAGAGATTACTCAATCACGTACGGCAAGTGTACCAAGGTTTCCTTGTTTGTTAGGATCGCACGTACTAGTACTAGCCGATTTAAAATTAGGAATACTTGGATTCGGCTTGCATGCCAAAGAAAGCTTCCGTGTCCTACCCTGTACGCCAAAGATCAGGCTACCTATATATATAGGTATACGACCGATTTAGAAAAAGAATCAATCGATACACAATCAAAACCAATCTATTTTTCCACGTACTGTTTTTCCGTTAGTTACTCTCCTGCCGAGCCCTGGTTCCCCTAGGGTTTGGTGATCTTTGCCGTTTTGCGCTGAAAAGCGGCCGTCTTTTCTCTCCGAAATTGAGGAATTCTTTGTTGCTTTGCTTGTAAAGCAATCGTTTTGTTGTCACGAAAGTACGACAGTATCGTGGTGCTGCGCTGCAATTTTGCGTGGCAACAATATCCTCTCCCACAGAGTACCATTGTCTATTCTTCACATGCAGAGTACTAAATTTTAATAGAGTAGTGAGTAGGTTTGAATTATCATGTTCGAATGGATTAGTACATTTTGAATTATCAATATACACTTTGAATTATCATGTTTAATGTTCACCTCTGACCAAATGGGATAAGAAAAAAAAAGATTTTTTTTTGTTCAAGTACTCTCAGGTCTTGAACTGACAAAGCAAAAAATGCATATAGAGCAGCAAACACCACAATCAGAGGCCGCAACTTAATTCCATAGAGTACCCAGGTACATACAAGTCACTCTCTCTTGTCACCTAGATCAATCACCTAGCCAAATTCAGTTGCACAAATTGAACTACAATGTCTTACTCATGCACATAAGCACATCACATAAAATTAAAATTTGGTGTAAATGAACTTAGACAAGAACTTGCAAATGAAAGTTTGGTGTAGCTGACATGAACTTGATAAAAACTTGCAAACATTGTGCAGTTTGTCGAATAACCTGATAGTACTACCTGTCATTATCACATTTGGAGATGAAAATAAATTGATAATTAAATATAGTGAGGTTTTATGTCCGTGTAAGGACATGTAACCTAGGAGTAGTTATTACAAATTTGCATCTTCCCATGCTCCCAAATTGAAGCTACATTATAATTGTATGAATAATGGACCCAAGTTATCTTTCTGTCATGAGATAAATTTTGCTGAATTTTTGCCTGCAAATAAATCAATATGTGCATATAAATCAACTTAATTGAACTGCTTGTACACCAGTACAAGTAATTGCGCATTTACATGTAATAGTATCGAACTTGTGCTCATATCAACTTGTCAGATTTTAGTATGCATTTCATATTTTTAACATGCCTTGTGGTGATCAGTTAGAACTTACGGTGGTACTCAGAACATGAGTGGTTTTCATACTTGTACTTAGAACATGCACTCATTGTTGATATGAGCACACTTGTACACTTGTACTTAGATTTTAGTATGAATTTCATTTTCACACTTGTACTCCACGTTGTGGTGATCAAGGGTCAGTCAGAACATGCCTTTACTCTTTGTTTTGATTTTCATCCTTTCTGCAATGAGTAGAAATGCAATGCACACCTCAGAACACTACAATATGAAAAAATTGTATTAACGTGAGGACTTAATTGTAAAATTGACACCATTCAGGCATTCACGTTATTTCCGAACGAGGGGTTATCTTAGAGTAAAATTACACACATACCGTGTGATTACAACTCAGCAGCGGCTTAATTTACAACATCGAGATGGATTCTTCATTGATCTTTGTTACTTGGTGAAGGCAAAAGGGTAAAATTACATAAGGCTGTTTGGTTAGGCTTATTTTGCCTTTGACTTATACTCCCTCCGTTCCAAATTAGATGCACAAATGGAAGTCATCTAATTTGGAACGGAGGGAGTAAGTCAGAAAAACACCTAAATAGATGCTTTTAAATTTGGCTTTTGGCTTTAATTGGACATTGTTCCATGATGATATAAGGCAAAATCACATACGGAGTATTTAGATGCATTCTTGACTTATAAGCCAAGAAGATCACCGTCCATGCCCAGGTTGGGGCCACAGAGAAGCAGCTCGCTCAAGCATGATCTGGCCTTGTCGTAGTCCTCCATCCCGGCCATCGAAACAGAGCGCACCCTCCTCTGTTACCGGCACGTCGTGGGTGTTCACGTCGGAGCAAAAGTGCCACTGCACTGAAAAAAGCGTCGTGCGATCCAAGTGGTGGGCCTTGCAGCATCACCACTGCAGACGATGATTTCTTTACCAATTACCAGTACCAGTACAAGTTTACAATAATGTTGAAAGTGGCAAAAGATACATTTTCTACTGCTGGGCGGCTGTTAGTATAGATTCCTAGTTGGTATATAAGCTGCTGCTGCTGCACAACATATAAGTTACTACAAGAATGATTCGCGTACAACTTGAGCCGGAGGTAGAAAACCAGTATCAGTTCATAGACACGCTCTATGATCCTGTACAATCGTGGTGTCTCAAGCAATTATCCTATGTACCCTATATCTGGGACGAGAGAAATCAACCACTTTACTTTCATCTAGACTTCCGGTCGTCGGGCCTTGGTTTTTTCTGTCTTCTGAAACGATCCATGCAGCTGCAGAAGCAAAGAATTGCTGACGACAAAGATGGAGCTCAGGGCCATCAGTCCTCCTGCAAGACACGCACATCAACAAGATGGTGTCATTATCAAAGTAAGGTCCACTAATACGACGGGGTGCAATAAAACACCATGGAGATCCCGTCCACTAGATAAACATTACCTGAAAGAGACGGTGTCATGGCGAAATCAAATTGAGGTAGTAGTGCTCCAGCCGCAACGGGAATGGCTACTATGTTATATGCCACTGCCCAGGCCAAATTCTGGTGGACTTTTGCCATAGTTGCTTTAGACAGCGATAGGGCATCTACAACCTGTGCCAGACAATGTTCCCACTTATCAATGCATTGTGCTATTAGAATTAGTCTGGTAAAAATCAGATTGGGCAGAATTATACCTGAGATAATCTGTTCCCTAACAATACAACTGAAGCTGCATCACAGGCAGCATTCTCTTTTGAGTGAGTTCGCATAGCTATTCCAACATTAGCAGCTGCCAAAGACGGCGCATCATTTATTCCATCACCAACCTATGCAATAAGCAAGTAATGGTTCACTGTCATTTGAAACTGATGCAGAAGAACATGGCATGTTTAGTAAAAAAAGTTATAAATACAGCCTTATTAATGGCCAAACTGGAACTTCCATCATACTATCTGCAAATGATGGATTTTGTCATGCTTTAATTTTTTAGCTATGTGCTGAACTTGGATAATCTTTTTTTTTGAAATCAGTGAAAATGATATTTTTTTTACCACAAGCATCTTTGGTAGCCCATAAAGAAGTGACCATTTGAAAGTATTATCAGTAGAACACGGCAATATTACCATCGCAACTCTACGCCCTTCCTCTTGCAAAGTTGATATAATGCCTGCCTTTTCTTGCGGGGAGAGGGATGACTTTCTGTTTTCACTCCTGATTCCAACAGTTTTCCCAATGCCTTCCACTGCTTCTTTCCTGTCTCCTGATAATATGTATGTTGTAATTCCTTCCTGCTGAAGCCTGTTGATTAACCAGAATAGGAATGTCAGTTGCACAGGCTGCAGTACTAGAATTGATATGCCTTTTACAAAAAAGAATTATAGATATATGACTGTAAGAGATGCAGCTCGCATGACAACATAAAAATGGCATTTGCAACATCTGAGGTTCTAGCAGTACTATGGCAGAGCATTAGAGAACAAATAAAATTTTAAGTTCCAAAGTTTGAAGAATGAGGCAATATTATGACTTTTGAACATCTTGTCAGTTAGGAAAAATATCGCAGGACAGATACATTTACAATGCAAATGATATCTCCAGTAAATACCTGTCCACAGTTGACTTTGCGTCATCACGTAGAACATCTGAGATAGCAATAGCACCTATTATTCCTTCTCCTTCACGGCCAATATAAGCAATTGATTTTGACTGATTTGATGATGATGCCTCACTAGAAGACACAAACTCTAGGCGATTTCTGAGATCTCTCAGTTCAGCTGGCGATGCCTTGGTTTCGAAGCGATTATGGACCCAGTCTAAAGTACCTACTGCAACCAAACGCCCATCTACTTCAGCCAAACAGCCAAAACCAGGCTCTGTAAGCTGCCCACTTGTAGTTGGAATATCCACTTTGAGCAGTTCAGCCTCCTTCATTATAGCATTTGCAATAGGATGCAAAGCTGTGTTCTCCACTGCAGCAGCAAGACGAAGAATCTCCATCTCCCCATATGCCAAGGAAGCAATTGAAGTAACAACTGGTTTTCCTTTCGTCAGCGTTCCTGTCTAAGATCGTATCGACGCTAGTTGTAATACGGATACATAAATTTGCTTGGAAAACAATAATAAATGAAGTAATATACCTTATCAAGAACAATTGCATCTATCCCAGCCAAACGCTCCAAAACATCACCTCCTCTAATAAGTAGCCCTCTCTTAGCACCTAGTTTAAGATAAAAATTAGTCACAGGGTGTTATAAGCTCATAAGGACATACAATTAAATAAGAGTTGCTACAAACAAGTACTGGAAATGGTTGACACAATTTTTTAAAAATATGGATGTATCTACACACTAAAATATGTCTAGATACATCCGTATTAAGACAAATCCGTGTCAATCATTTCCGATTGGAGGGAGTACTGAATAGAGGGATACTGAATTAATGACATTTATGAAAATAAACTATAATCGTATTTATGCGGTACAAAAATAATACGACATGTTGTCCCATCAAACATTGAGACCAAATGGATACAAACATGTGGACAAAGAAGTTACCCAGGGAAGTTCCTATTAAGATAGCTGTAGGCGTAGCTAACCCAAGCGCACATGGACATGAAACAACCTGCAGGGTGTAAATTATTAGACTGTAACAAATAAGCAAAGATGCAGTTCTTGAGACTGAGCTATGTAACAGCTGTTGGGCGGTCAACCACACCTCCAAACTGGATCGATAATATTGAGATTTCAGGATGTTTTGCGTGTGCAGTGAGCCAAAATCAGTTTTAAGAATGTTTCAGTGAGTTACCTACGGTAGTCTGGTTATGCAAATTTGTCCCAGGTGTCCAAAAGTAAATTTCAATCCATTACTTTGGAAGGCTTAGCTTAGGAGAACTGTAGCAGGATTACTTACTAGCACATCCACTGCAAGCTTCAAGCTCAAAAGCAACGAGTCCCCATCAGGGCCAGAAATATCATTTAGAAGAACCTCTGGAAATATGTGTGTGCCCATGTAGTACCTTAGGATGCAGAGAAAAGGTTAGAAAAACATCATTATATAGCTTCTGCGATGTTTGTATACTTTTCTACGAGAAAAAAAATAAAAGGAGAAAATGGACCAGACCAGAAAGTGAAAGTCGCCGCAGACAACGTCATAACAGTATACACAAATGGCCCTGCAATTGAGTCTGCAAGCCGTTGAACAGGGGCTTCACGAGCTTGTGCATCCTCAACCTGCACAGGGACAGTATGAATATAGTTACAAGAAAATTCCCTTTTACTAAAATAAAAATAAATAGTTCTGTGCATGTGTACCAACCATACGGACTATCTTGGCAATTGTTGACGATGGTCCAGTAGTTGTAGCTTTGATCTTTAGAGGCCCATCCTTTAAGATAGTCAAAACAACGGATTGTTAGATCAATTTAGCAATCAAGTTCGAATGGAGAGAGAGAGAGAGATTAAATGAGTGAAAAACACATTATAATGATTTCACTGAAGTATGTCTACTTAAAAAGACACTGAAAATTAATCAGTACATAAGAAATTAAGTGAAGAGCTTATTAAAACTCAATTAAAATTCTTGATGAAATTTGCCACTTACTATGGATGGGAACATACATATGACACAGATGTCAGCATTAAGTAATTAAATCACAACCGATTGGCACCATGCAGTGGAAACGAGACAAAATAAAATAAAATTATCAGGCTTTCTGGCAGAAAGCTATTATGTACATACCCAATTCACAGTTCCAGAAAATACAGGACGCCCTATTTCCTTGGCTACTGGCAAGGATTCTCCAGTAAGCATTGATTCGTCAACAAAACTTGATCCCGCAATGACATTTCCCTGCAAGAATAAGCGTCAATGGTCCATAAAACTGTCACCTAATTCTATTCAACCACAAGCTTATGTATAAAAAGAAGCAACAGAACATGACGAGTGTGTATATTTACAGCCACTAGTACCTCCCAAGTAAAGGATTAGGACTAGAATTGCTCGTCTCTTTTAGTATTGTTTTTGTAATCGATAGAATCGTGTACTCTTTGTTGGTTTAATATATATGGAAAATTTCAAAAAAAAAGTAAAGGATTAGGACATCCTTCAAAGATTTTAACTCGTCTTATAGGATATAATAATATAAAAAACGCTTGATGACATTTTTGCTCAAAACAATTAGGCAGAAAAAACATACAAATTAAAGTATGTGAAAGTAAGAAATGAGAAATAACTGGAGATGGCAAACTTTTACTAATAAAAGTATGTGTCTTAGAAGAACTAATAATAGAAAAAGAAAATAGAGTCGTCTTTGAATGATCTTTAGTACCACGGCAAAATTAATAACCATACAGGGACTCATCAAATTTAGAGTTTGTAGTAATCAAATAAATAATTATATGACTAGATTGTACGATAAAAGAAAACCATGGTCTGACTTCTTACATCCACAGGAATATTTTCTCCTGGAAGAACCAATATCGAGTCTCCAACACGGACATCATCGACAGGAACTTCAACTGTGATTGCATCCGAATTCAAAATGCCATCTGAAGAAGGGTCATCACTTGAGGATGTAACAATTAACCTCGATTGAGGAGATAAGAGTGACTGCCATAACATTAAACATAATTAGCTGCCAATATATCGGTCATATTGGCGAATAAGACATAGATTGTTAGATATAGTACTTGCCTAAGCATCAATATTTTTCAATAGTTTTTACAGATTCATCAAGTTACCAACTTCGTATTTTCTATTTCTAAAACATTTCCATAAATGCTTAGATATGTACTTACAATGAGCTCATTCATATCGCTAGATGCCTTAAGCCTAGCACTTTCCTCAAGAGATCGTCCAAGAAGTACAAACCCGAGAAGCATGACCTGCATGCTACAAAACGAATTCCTTCAACAAATTTTCTTGTGAAAAACATAATTGAACTGTTATTTGATCAGCAAGCAAATCAATGGAAGTAAAGTGGGAGAAAAAAAATATGGTTCCTAAGCTGAACTGATTTACGATATATTGAATGCCTTGTCAATAGTTCAGTCCAACAATGGGATGTTGAGAGTTGACACTTATTTTGTCAAGCGTAAACAGATACGAAAGCAACGGCTCCAAGTTTATAAAAGTTCAAACACAATTGCAATTTTCGTGCATCTAAGATTGCTCACCGGTTCGTCAAAAAAAGTTGAATTCCACCCCAATTCAGGGTTCAGCAAGGACACCTTCATATGAGAAAATATGTTTTAGTATCTCAGTGAATCTGAACAGAGAAAACGGCCACTATAATTTCACTTACTGCACTAATAGCAAATGCAGCTGCGGACCCGAATCCTACAAGAGAATTCATGTTGGGGGAGCCTTGCTTGAACGCTCTAAGACCATCAAAGAGTATATCTGGAATTACACTGAACACGTTGTGAGAAAGGATAATAAAAATCTGAAAAGCACAGTGCACTACCATCCTGAAAATGACCCAGTTTCAATAAATTCAGTTTTCCTTGTACTAGAATAAACAATGGTCCTGATTCGGTGTCATTATACTGTTGTTTCCTAGGAGGTGTCCCTTCTTAGAAGGAATTAAAGAAATGTCTCTTTAAAACCCACAATACCAAGCAAAAGATCGTGAATCGAAACCGGATACTATACTAAGGAGGAGGAAGAGTTATCGGCATCTTGTGTCAGACAACCTACCTGGTGCTATTAAGTTCTCTGTCATTTCTAGAATCTGATTAGAGATGTGGTAATGACTCTACCAGTCACTATCTGTTACGAGCACCAAGAAACGATGTGGAAGCATAAACTAGTAATTTAGTAAACAAGATGTAGACGAATGCGCAGGATTTTAAATATGTCAGCGGGGCAAATATACCTCTTCCAGGCCCAAACAATGCCACCACAGCAATGCCACATTTCACATAAGAGTTGTGCAACAAATCCAAAAATGTTCCTGCATCATGCACACGGCAGTCAGGTAAGAATTCAGTTGCATGAGCATCAGTGACAACTTGAGATCACGCTCTCGTGTCAAATCTTGTGGTCTCAACTCACCGTGGCCGATGTGGATGCCGATCGAGTGGAGGAGATGAGACGCGTGCGAGCCGCAGCAGAGCGCGACGAGCGTCCACGCGAAGGCGACGCGCCCTCGGCTGCGCGTGAGGAGCTCCGACTTCCGGGCGGCCATTTCCTTCCACTTGCGCGCGCTCTCCGTTGCCCCCGCGGCCGCGCCCCCTCGCCGCGCCGTCGACGGGAACCCGCACTCCGTCAGCCTCGCCGCCAGCGCCTCCCCAGCACTAGGCGCGGGCGACCGAAGCCGTACGGCCGCCGACTCGGCGAGGAGGTTGACCGCCACGTTCTCCACCCGCGCGTCCGCGGCGAGGATGGACCGCACCCGCGCCGCGCAGCCGCCGCACATCATGCCGCTGACGTCGAGCAGCACGGTGGCGCTGGCGCTGGCTCCCTCTTCCGCCGCGGGGACCGCATCGACGGTGCTCGAGGCGGAGGGGTCGGCCGTGGCGCGGGGCGTGGCCGCTTGTAGGCCGCGGGGGGTGAGGTAGAGGCGTTGCTGGGAGGCGGGAGCCGGGCGGCGGGTGTGCGGCAGCCGGAGGCGCTGGGGGAGGAGAGGATTGGCATTGGGAGTTGGGGAGCGGACGTGGAGGAGGGAGCAGACGCCGGCGGTGACGGAGGCCATGGAGGCGATCCTGAGGCCAGAAGCCGCGCCGGGACGAGAGCCAGCCTCTTAGGGTTTGGCGCCGTGGAGGGAGGAGGAGGCGGCCATGGAACGCGCCCGAGCAGAGAAGACCGGTAGGTGCGGCGATGGTGGTGGTGGGAAATGGAGGGGAACGGAGGAGTGGCCGTGGTGAAGTGCTCGTCGGGATTTAAGCTTGAACAGGACGGTGACATGGACTTCTCGGAGGTGATCAGTAATCACCCATCCAGTCCATCCTGGATGGATTTGGATTTTCTGGACGGCGATCCATGGGCTGCCTTTGGAAGCTTTAGCTGTGGAAAACGTGGTGGGCGTCGTCCTTGGGAGACATAGCGGACTCGTGCCACACGAGAGCATTGGCCATTATTCGATCTGCTATATCGGTTCGTCATGGTCACAAGCGTTCTCACTGGATGCGTCGGGGTTCGACAGATTGACAGTGCTATCATCTTTGTCTTCTCGAAATTATGTAGGGACAACTTCAAAAGAAGTGTGTTCTCTACACAATAGATAATCTACTACGGAGTAGCATTCTAAGTTTGTACTAATATTGTGTTCTATTCCCTTCCTTCCATAATTATTTTCGTGGTTTTAGTTTAAAATGAAACTAAAATCACGACTAGAATTATAGAACGGAGACAGTATATCATACCAGATTTCATCTCGTAGTCATACACTTCTTGATTAGGCATCGGGCCGGAAATGACGGGTATATTTCTACGGACCTAATAGCGTCCGTAATCTTGTGAAGCATTCCGTCGTTTTCCAACCGGCGGAAAAATATAAGATGAACCAAGCGGGGCCTTAAACTATAGTCACCATGTAATTTTATGTCGATTCTCTAGGTCGGCTGGGTGGAGGGAGGTTTAGATGGTCCTCTCATGTAATCGAGATCTCATGAATCCTTACATCGCATCATATCACCACCCACATGACAACTTTTTATGCTACTTGCCGTATTTGTGTGCAACATTTCATCCTTGGTGGGTCAAGACGTACAAAAAGTATCACAACATTTTTAAAACACCGATGAATAATATGGTGATAGGTTGTCATGCTTTTTCCTTTATTTATTTTTTGGTTAACAATTTGGTTGTGTGCACCCTCAATGTCACTTCGACGTGGTGTTGTTGCAGAGGTCGGGTATCATATATATCATCTTGAGGCTTTAATAAAATTCCCTTTATACAAAAAAGAGTATGCAATAACCCCCCCCCAAAAAAATACCATACGTATGCAACATGGGAGACCAATGTTTTTGGCACCCCAAGAAAACATTTCTAGCACTGAAGCAACATTTGCCGACACTTATATTCGTCGCAGCATTTTGCTTTTGTATTCGTAGCAGAACACACACAAGTTTGAAGCATATGAAAAACACCCATGCATCACCGAAAAATCTACAAAATGATAATCTTGTACCGGAGCACCAACTAATGGGTTGCACAACGCTTGTAATAGTTACAGTGTCAACCTAGTTTAGGCCTAACATGTTTTGGGTTGCACACAAAATGCACATTTGGTATACATAAATCAAACTAACGTTGGAAACAAGATGAACAAAAAAAATCTCGAGTTCGAGGTGCATCCCATGTAGGGCACCGAGAGACACTAGTCAGAGCAACCAAAGGTGAGGAGAGAGATGGCACATCCACCGTTTAACAAAGACTTAAAAGCCGGGAAAGCCTCATTACTTTGTTCGAGGGATCAATGCTATGGACCGAAAGATACATCCTTGGAGACCGCCAAGTCAAGCTTGTGGGAGATGCAAGAAGCCCTAATCTACAATCAACCGTAAAACCATTCACAATAATCAAATCCAACATTGTCTCAATTAATAGAAATATGCGACGAGTTTTTCATCACATGACTTCGAGGAGAGAACTGAGTGAGAGCCGATGGAAGAGGTGCACGGATCTCGGCGAGGTCAAGAAAGTGGTGTATATAGACGTATTTTAGCGTGTAGATTCACTCATTTTGTTCCGTATGTAATTCGTATTGGAATCTCTAAAAAAAAGTTTAGATTTAGTAACAGAGGGAGTAATATTTTTCGGGATTGCAAATGTATAGTTTGAGTATTATAATTTTTTTTCCTAGCAAATTGCTTATGTTCGTTTTGAGAATTTCTCCAAATTGCTTAATACTAGTAGTACAGGGGCTAAAACCTAAGAAATCCCTAATATCTCGTGTCTCGAACGTTATCTCTAACCTCTCGGCTCGTCTGGCATCCACGTCTTCCCGGCGTCTCCGCTCCAACTCATCCAATGGCCTCGCCGAACGCCGACCCCGCACCGGCGCCGCCCCTCCTGCTGGCCATACGCCACATCCCCTTTGCCGGAGCCCACCGGGCGCGCGCGTTTCCGTCCCCGGACCTCGCCCCACTCGCGCGCAGCCTCGACGACCTCGCGGCCGCGGCGGCCCGCCACCCGCTCCTGAAGCCGCTCTTCGACTTCCACCACCACCTCTCCACCTTCTCTCAGGTACGCAGACATCCGCTCCCTCGTCGAGCCCGACCAAAACCGCACGAGGATGGTCTAACGCCGTAGGCCCACCCGATGTGTGAATGAGCAGAGCAGGAGGCAGAGGATGGTGGCGATGCGGCAGGCGGCGTGCCCGCTGGCCGGCAACGGCGAGGGCTGCTTCGCGGCGGTGCTGGGCGGCTCCGTGGCCGGGATGGTCGTGTCCAACGGCGTCAACAGCTTCCTCAGCCTCTACAACACCGTGCTCGTCATCAGGCTCGTGCTCACCTGGTTCCCCAACACGCCGCCGGCCATCGTCTCGCCCCTCAGGTACACACACGCACTCCAGAACACATTGTCCCGGTAGCAGTACAATCATGGATCAGACCCTAAGGCCAACCAAAAGCAACCAGAGGACATCACATTCCTAGGCATTTTCAGTTGCGTCAGATGGATGATTCAGAACACAAACGAATTTAATTTGGTTATTGCCACTTAGTGCTAAGCTATCACGATCCTTCACTTAGTTAAAGCCAAGACGCAAGAGGCAAAAGATTGCAAAAGCAGAAAAGCTTTTCTCTTGGCTCGTCTCTGCCGATGAAGGAAAGGCTTTAGCCTGACGAAACGCTCGCTGACATTACTTGCTTTGATGAGTTGATCACTTTGGTGACTTTTGAATGAAAATGTTGCTTGTGGCGTGCAGCACGGTCTGTGACCCGTACCTGAACCTGTTCCGGGGCATCATCCCGCCGCTCGGTGGCCTGGACCTGTCCCCCATCCTGGCGTTCCTGGTACTCAACGCCCTCACCGGTGCCGGCGCCGCGCTCCCGGCCGAGCTTCCCGGACAAAACGCTGCAGCTGACGAACTCACTGCAAACCAGAGGAAGTGGATGCGGAGATTCCGCTCGGCGAAATCCAAAGAGGCAGATGATGCTCGCTAGACTTCCTGCATTTTTTCTTCAATCATTCGGCATGTGAAAAATCCACTGAGGCCCGTTTTCGTTTCTGAATATATGTAGAGGAACCAAACTGCTTGACTGTAATGACATGTTTTGGTCTGAGTGATAAGTTTCCCACTTTCTTGATTACGTGTGGAAATGAAAGAAAATCCATGTTTGTAGGTAGTCCACATACAAGGGAAACTAAAGATTAATAACACGTGACTTTTGGCTTCTAAATCTGTGTGGATGGAAGTGAACTACATCCTTTTTTTTGCACAGCTCATTTGAACAGGCAAAGCCCTACTGGATCTATACAACTAGCCACTTATGGTCAGTGCAAAATCTTGTAAAACATCCTGGAGAATGACATGACATGTCAGACTTAGATGCTTCTTCGCTGCTGCTTGTTTAGTGCATCCTGAATGGATCCAACACAAACTAGTAACTGCAACTACTTTCCCTGCTTAAGTTATTTATTGACTGAAACATATAGTTTTACAACCTAGGATAATGTACAATGCACTAGCAACAGGAATGGACAACTTCGAGCATCGTCACTTGTATGACGAAATTCCTGCAACTTTGCATTGGAATACTCAATGCCGTTGTATTCAGGACAGAGCTGAACTTATTGATTATGCTGGTCTGGGGACTTCTGAGAGGCAAGCAGGAAGTCCAAGACGACCTCGTTGAAGCGATTCGGGTCCTCCATCTGTGGCACATGCCCGGTTTCCTTGAAGATTTCCAATCTGACATTCCCTCCTAAGCACCTACAACCATCAATGGAGCAACGATGGAGAAAGGCTATGCTGCAATTTGCAAATTTACATTTACAGTAAACATGGTAAGCAATGGAGCAGAAGTAGGATCCAGTCATTCCAGTGACTGTCTGTTCGTGCACTGGGAGTCTGGGATGGCTATGAATCCAAACGCATTGTACTGAATTACCTCTTGACAGCAAATGCCTTGTCCAAAGGGAATATCTGGTCATGGTCTCCCCAGATCTGCAAAACATCCTGCCGTTAACAACATCATATACAGAGTCAATAGAGGTTTTGTTGATGCTACAAAGATTTTTCGGAAACAGAATACAGTGTGGCTGAGTATAATTTGGCTTTCCATTTCGGTCCAAATTTTACTTTTACCTGCTCCAAGGGTGTAACTTGAAACTGGTCTGTGCCTACTGTTATAGCCTTCATAAGCTCGATCTTCTCTTCCCTCTTATCCGTGAAAAGTTTCTTTAAATCGAAAAGATCACTGCTCATTGCTGACATGTGTGTTGATCATCGATCAATTAGAGTAGATAAGAGGAATGGACTAGTCACCCGAACGGTCTCTTCGATCACGAAGTCTGGAAGCATGGCGGTGAGCTGCCTCCGGTAGAACGTGAGCTCCATGAGCCGCCGCGCGGTGCGTGCGTCCA
The DNA here is from genome assembly GCA_947311845.1 of Poa pratensis. Lineage (NCBI taxonomy): Eukaryota > Viridiplantae > Streptophyta > Magnoliopsida > Poales > Poaceae > Poa > Poa pratensis. The sequence goes on from CAMZMU010000117.1 coordinate 14,681,999, forward strand.
GCGGCATGAGCAAGTCGGCCGTGGTCGCCCAGTCGCCGCCGGCGCGCTCGAGGAGCGCCCTGTCGTCCTCGGCCGTCTTGAGCAGGTCGGAGTTGGATATCACCACGGGTCCCACTCTGTCAGGCCCCGCCGCGCGCGCCAAGGAGTACGCCACGAACCCGCCGTAGCTCGTGCCGGCCACGGCGACCCGCGCCGTCCTCGGCAGTCCCGGGAGCGCGTCGAGCAGCGCGGCTGCCTGCCCCGACTCGGAGGGCGGTGGGGAGGAAGGGCAGGGGGAGGAGCCGCCGAAGCAGAGGAGGTCCGGGACGATGACGTGGAAGCGGCGGGAGAAGGGGCCCACCTGGCGGCGCCACTGCCAAGTGGCCATGGGGCCGAAGCCGTGGATGAGGAGGAGCGGCGGGAGGCGGGGCTCCCCCGGCGGCGCCCAGTAGTGGATCGTTCGGGTCCCACCGCCTTCGCAGGGGAGGGCGACGGTCTGGGGGCAGAGGCCGGCGGCGAGGAAGGCGCGGCGCGAGAGATACTCCATCACCGGGAGGAAGCTGATGCCCATGGCGGCGTACGTGCACCTAGAGCGGCGAAGTGAAGTGAGACGGACCAACTCGGCGGGTGGGTACACGAAATATAGAGCAGTTCGCCGCTTACCGGAGAAGTGACACGTCAAAGCAGACTCTGCCAGCTCTCGCTTACGTACGAGTACGTGTGCGGCCGGCTATCGCACGCGCTAGAGTCCCAAGGCTAAAATGGGAAAACATTGTTGTACTGCCTCCGATCCATATTAGTGGGCACAACTTTGTCTAGATACACATGTATCTAGTCTAAATACTTAACTAGATACATATGAATTTAGACAAAGCTATACCCACTAATATGGATCGGAGGGAGTATTTGTATTGTCCGAAACATAGACAATCGCTTTGCTGAAATTCAATGTAACCGCCGAACCCATATACTCCTGTTTGAGTATAAAATTCGAAACAAATAAAAACACTTCAAAAAATTCTGGACATGAATTTCAGAAAAGCGTGAAGAAATAAGTTTACCCTGTGCGAAAAAACAAAAATCAGAGACCAACATAGGATTTTAAAATGTCTTTTTAGAACACTGATTTTGAGTTTTTTCACATAGCACAAATTATTTCCTTTCTTTACGAATTTTTGCACGTATGTAAAACACTTGGACATGTTTATCTCTGTGTTTTTTTCCAAATTTTGTTAGTGTTTTTTATATTTTTTGAATCTTGTACTCAAACGGAAGCGTATGAATTTGGGAGCCAAAACTGCTCTTCCATCGCTTTGGCTATTTCTACTAATTAAGGATAACTGCTTTTTCCAAAAAAAATAACTGTATTCAGGAAAAAACAATTTTTTATTAATAAAATATACAATGCACTAAATAAGAAGAGTTTGACTAGGTAAATAAAAATATTACGAACGGAATTACTCCCCCGTCTCATAATATGCCCTTAAGTGTTTAGTACCCACCAATTTAAAAAAACATTTTTGCCTTGATATCTTCTTAGAAATTGTTATTGTGCTCCTTTATGCCGACTGACCACTTCCTAATTTACCTTGTACTTCCCACCATAAACATTGTCCAACCCTGCCCGAGTAAGCATGCAACAATTCCCAATGTTGTGAAGGGCCTTAAGAGACATTGAGAGGTGTAAGAGCATCTCTAACATATGTCCTATTTTAGCAGCAGAAGGGCAAAAATCGACCTCCAACTGGTGCCCTAAACGGTGTACTATTTTGGGGCTGCCCCAAGATGATAGAGGTTAGAACCGATTTGATGAGACCTGCTAAAGTGATGCTTCTTTACCAGATGACAACCTTTTTAGTGATTTTGTTCTCTAAGGATCTCTTTGGTTTAAAGGATTCCCAAAATAACTGTACCGAATTTTTATAAGTTTTTTTCCTCTAGAGATCATTTGGTTCAAAAGAATGAATCAATCGAAAAATTTGGATTATTTTATTGCACTATAATTTTATATGATTTCTAGCTAAATGTCCGACTTTTAAAAAAAATCTATATGTTTATGAGAACTATGACATACACTCGATCGTTATAGAAGTTTTTTCGTGTTTTTTCTCGGTTGCAACCAAAAGACACCTTTTTATCAAAATGGGGGTGCCACGGCCTCTGCATCGAAGCGATGCATAAGGCCATTTATTGCATTTATATTCAGCAAAGATAGGCAAAAAGGTTTACAACGATCATACAAACCGAAGCCGCCAAAATGGGTAACACACACCACGAACTAGCACAACGATAGAGAAACTACGGAGCCTTGTGCACCGGCCACAACCGTCGATGGCTCACCGGTCAGATCTAGAGAGAGCACATCATGCACACGCTTCGAAAGTCGCCTCTGCCATCTTCCGCTGACCCATCTTTAGGGCATAGATTGATGTGAAGACCCTCGCCAGGCCAGCCGTTGACACAACCATAGTGTGAGACAACACACCACCCTATGAGCGTTCATCGGCGCACGCGTCTTCGCCACCTAGACACCACGGTGCCAAGCGCCAAGTCCTGACGGCCGACACAACAAGACAACGTCGCTCCATGTCGGGGATGTAACCCCGGGTACCCCAGAGTTGGTGGTGCGGTTGAATTAATAAAAGAGATAACGACAGGAAGTAAATAGAGATAAGATAAAGAGCTAAAGGAATGACTCAGGCCGAAGTATCCTCCGATTGGGCCGACACTTTCTGGTATCGGTGCAACCAAGGCCATCAAGACTCGGCTGGGCCGAGCTCTTCCCTTACCTTTGGGTTGGGCCGAGGTTTTCTCTAACTCGGTCGGGCCGAGGTTACTCCTCCAAACAGGCCGAGCTGCCCCTGGCTTCGGTGGGCCGAGGCGTGGTTTCCACCCAACTGGACCGAGGTCCCCAAGTCCCGGTGGGCCGACGTTGACTTTACCTCGGAGTGCATCGTATCGACCTCGGCTTCGTCCCGGAGGTCTCCGTCATCCTCGACCTCGCCCCGGAGCACGCCGTCCTCGCCCCGGAGATCGACCGCGCCGTCCTGGCCCCGGAGATCGAGCACGTCAACCTCGCCCGGAGGTCGTCGTCATCGACCTCGCCCCGGCCGGCTCCGCCATGGATCGCATCACCTCGGCCTCCATCGTCTTCCCCGCCTCGGCCACTCGCGTCACGGCACGCCGACCGCCTCCGACCTTGCCGTCCACAGCCCCGCTTCGGCCACCTCTGCCTCGGGCCGATGCCCACAACTCGGAGCAGGCCGAGGTTACGAACCTCGGACGGGCCACTCCATACCCCGGCTGGACCGAGCTCAATTTACTTCGGGATGAACCGAGATCGCAGGCAGGCCAAGGCGTGGCTTGCTTACCTCGGCTAGGGACAGCGCTGCTTCATCAACCGACGTTTCCTACTGATCCGGGCTGGACCAAGATCACCAGGGCTTCATCAACTGGCGGTAGGTACTGCATCGACCGACGTCTCCTGACCGAGGTTTCGTTACCTCGGTTGACCATCTCCACCAGGCGCCGCATCAACCACCGACATCCCGAGCACCTCCTCGACGAGTACAAGATACCCCTGCCATCCCAGAATACCCGGAAGACACACAGGCAGCGTGGCTACAGTGCCACTGATGTGACAACAGTACAAGTCCTGACGCAGGCTACAGTGCTGACAAGACCCCATCAGTCATGTCTGCTACAGTGCTTGAACAGTGTAAGGTGAACAGTGTTGTTTGTCCCCTTGTCCCCTCCTCCTCCCCTGGGCTCTCTCTATATAAAGAGCACCAGGGGAGGAGGAGGAGGAGGACACGGCCACACACGGGCACACGAGGCCCCTAGGCTCATTTCCCCCCGCGGGAGCTCTCCTCTCTGGAGATTAGCAGTGATTAGCAGCTTAATTAGCAGTGGTTAGAGGCATACTTAGAGGCACTTAGAGGAATCCAGCTCGAGGAGCATTTGTACACACTGCATATACAGAGGGAAATACACCAAAGTAGGATAGATGCTGCAGTAGGGGTTTTACCTCCTCACGAGGGCCCCGAAGCAGGGTAGATCTTTGTGTTTGCAGTGTTCTTCGTGTGCGGTTCCACCGCGCAATCCCTCCCCGAATCCACAAGCACCCGTTCGGCCCCAGAATAAGCCACCCCGTGGCATCTGCGTGATTCCCACCACGACACTCCACCTTGGGTATCACGTGAACGCTGAGAAAACTAACACTGCCGCCATGAGCGACTATCAAGACGATGAAGCTCCAAAACGATACCACCAAGAGGGAAACATGACCACGAGTGCCTTCATCGTCCGATCCGGGGGGTACACGGATTTCTCCCGGAGTGTTTATGGCAGGGATACAAGAACTGCATCGCCGGCCATCTTGCCATCCCAAACCATGTCAACCGATTCAGGGATCTTGGCCAGCAACAAGGCATGTCCAGCTGAACACACCCAGCCCTCGACGTCGCAGCCACCGGAAGATCAACCACCATCTACACAGGGTCGTCGCCCCTGAATCCAAACTCCGGTGTGCATGCAACTAACGTTCAGGGCCGCCACCGCGCTTTGGCTGTAGGTCTGTTGTCGCAAGAACGGACCAGGAGGCGAGATCCCATCGCCCGCCGTCCAATGGGAGGAGCTTTGCTCGCCAGCTTCCTCTGGCGGCAGCGGGGAGATTGGGCGGCGGGGAGCCGTGGGGGCGGCGGTGGCTAGGGCTTCACCCGAGCCGCCTCCTAGGGCGATGAGAGTGGCCTCTCATTGAGGTAGTAGCCTAGAGAGATCAATTAATGTTCGATTCATGTAGCATTATTAGTGTGGTGACATTCTATTTGCGTGATATTCTTATTTCTACGTTTTTTAAATCTTGCGAACTAAAGGGATAAAAGTGTTGAAAATCCACCCTTTATATTTTTTCGGGTGAAAATCCACCCTTTTGAGCTACTGGTAAAGAAAGTTCTAGGTATTTGATGGGGAAATTAGATTGTATAGCCGGCATGCTCTGCAGGGTGTACAAGAGGTCAGTTCCACAACAACGAATTGGGACCACCAAGCTGTTTTTGAAAGTTTGTACATAGACCCAGATCCATCCATCAATGGCAGGTAATTATCGGCATTATTGCAGTACGCATTTTCGGTTACGATCGGAAATAAATGCTTGCTACTCCCTCCGTTCATGATTATAAGATGTTTTAGCTAGTGTACATATTGTCTAGATACATATTGCAATGATTGAACATGCACACTAAAATATGTCTAGATGCATGTAGATACATGTGAATGTGGTAAAAAGCTAAAACATCTTATATTAAAAAACGGAGGGAGTAAATCTGAAAACCAGGAAATCAATGCTACAGGGCAAGATTTGTCTGATAGGAGGTTGTGTTGTTGTGGTTTGTGGCTGGAAATTTTGCTGCCAGGCGAAGCTGATGTCGTTGTTGTCTACCAAACTAGATGCTCTTAGATCTTTAGATCAACATGAACTACCGGTAACTTGAATTATTTTCCTAGACTAGAAGGAAAATAACAGTTCATTCGGACGAGAAAATTCTGTTAGCAGAGAAGTAGCGTGTCGCAGAGTGATAGGCCGATCGAACTTTGTTAATGAATTCAAGGACAGACAGCGCGTTTGGTCGGAGGTAGTTGGCGCTAGGGAATGGGAATTAGAGGGAGGTGGGACGAATAATCTGTTGATTGGTTCGTGGGAATGGGAGTTAAGGAGAGAATGGGAAGGGGAATTAAGTAGGCAAACTCCCCTAGATCTATTCCCTGGGGAGACCAGGTAATTTGGCCAGGGATAGGGAATTGAAAAAAAAAAACTCCTGATTGGTTTTAACGCTTGCTATGCACGGAGCCGCACAGATGCTACATGACTGGGATACGTTGATCAAGACGTGGCTAATGGTGGAGTCCTGGACATGCAAGAAGCCAAGAACCCCACGGTGCTTGTGCTCTTATCCACAGCCGAAACAGCAACTCGATCTCGTCACAACGGGTAGCAAGATGGCGCTGTCGAAGAATTCCATGGATTTCGTGCTCGGCAAACTCGGCCCTAGCGGGCGCTTCAGCGTCGGTCATCCCGCAGACGCGCATATCACCGGGAATGGCAGGAGTGGTGCGGTGCTCCATGCCCAGGGCGCGACGAACTCCTCCACGGACATGGACCCCGCTGTGGCCGCCAAAGTCAGTCTGTGTGTCCGTGTATTGAGCTAGCCAAACAGATCGATGTACTTGCGTTGCCGTAGTTAGCTAGCTGATCATGGTGAACAAGGTAAGCTAGCTTCGTACGTGGATCTCGATCTCGACCAAAAGAACCGGCCCCGAAGCTAGCAAGGTCAATCAACTCGGAGAGAAGTCGAGTTAGCGTGGTACGTCTCGTCCAGAAGTAATCCACTGGTCCGCAGTCCGCCTGCCTCACATCGCCGGAGATGGAGACGAAGCGACAAACCAGCATACAAACAAACCTCAATTCCCATTAGTAATTCCCAGGAGATACCATACGTGGGATTGGGACTAATAGTCAAATTCCCTAGTCTAACCCTGTAACAAACTCCCCGCTCTAAACTCCCACTCCCATTCCCCAAAGTTACCAAACACGCTGAGAAAGGAAAAGTCGAACGTGACTCGTGGCACCAGCGCAATGCGCACCTGGATGAAGTCCCGGAGGACGAAGTCTGGCGTCATCATCGCCGGCGGCGGGCGGTACACGGCCATCTGCATCAGCCTCCTCATGGCAGCGGGCTCGGTTGGTAGGAGCAGCTCGTGCACGCCGCTCCACTCTTCGCCGGCCCTCTTCAGGAACCCGCGATCGTCGGCAGCCGTCTTGAGCAGGTCGGAGCTCGCGATCACCACGGGCCCGACTCTCCCGGCCCCCGCCGCGCGCGCCAGCCAGTAGGCCACGAACCCGCCGTAGCTCGTTCCCGCCACGGCCACCCGCTTGCCTTTCATTCCTTCCAGCGAGTCCAGCAGCGCCGCGAGCGCCGCCGCCTGCGTGGCCTCCGACGGCGGTGGCGCCGTGGGGGAGCCCCATGAGCTGCCGCCGAAGCCGAGCAGGTCCGGGACGATGATGTGGAACTGGCTGGAAAGTGGCCCCACCTAGCAGCGCCACTGCCAGGTGGCCCGTGGGCCGAAGCCGTGGATGAGCAGCAGTGGCGGGAGCTTCGGCTCGCCCGGCGGGGCCCAGTAGTGAACGGTGCATGTCGACGACTTGCCATCGCCGTCGTCTTCGGGGTAGGGGAGCGTGACGGAATGGGGGCGGAGGCCGGCGGCGAGGAACTCGCGGCGGGCGAAGTGGTCGATGAGCGGCACGAGGCTGAGGCTGGCCCCCATGGCTCTAGCTGGTTGTGGCCTGAACAAGCAGGGCTGAGCCGCACACCACAGCCTCAAGTTCTTGGTGTGCAAGTGTGCATGGAAAGAGAGTGAGTGACGAGCTGGCCGGTGGAGCTTAGCTTAAAAGGAGGAGATCAGCTGGTGGGAGAAGGAGAAATGGAGGGTTCACAGCATTCCGGGTTTGCAAGGGAAGAAGGGTGGTTGAACACCAAACGTAACTTCTTCTTAGTTGGAAAAGGATGCAAGAGCATCTTAATTAACTGCAAGATCAAAAAAGTCGGCTAATATAGTGCGACCGCGATGCTATTCTTTTGCGGGAGGGTCATTTTGTATTGATGGTGACAAACCATGGATGTAAAACAATGACATCTCCCTTTATTACTATACTACGGAAATGGGCGCGGCAATGCCGCGCGTGTGTTTTTGAATTTGAATTTGAAAGTGGTGACGTTGTAAAGTTGTTTAAGTTTGGAAACCATTGTAATTGAAAATGATTTCATTTTAAAAATGGTTGTTTTTTTGAGATTGTTCAAATTTGGAAAGTATTGTAATTTAATTTCAAATGTGGTTTGTTTTTTTGGAGGTGATAATATTTTGAAATAGTTAGTATTTTTTTTTAGTTTTTTTACACTTTTTAAAGTTTCGTTAAATGGTTAGCAAGTTGAAATGGTTCTATTTGTTTGTATTTTGTTATAATATTTGTTTCAATTCAATATTGGAGGATGTACAGCACATGATCGTTTGGTAAAATCAATTTACAATTAGAGGAAATTCATTTGGATTTTGTATAAATATTTTTCAATTTAGTATTTATATTTTAGAGTATCGGTTTTTTTTTAGCAAATTGAATTTTAGAATTGTGTTGCTTGTTTTTTTGGTGGGAATTATGATATATTTTACCGTAGAAGAAGCAATTTGTCATATTGACTATTTTCAGATATTTAGAAAATTGGGATGTTTGGATATATTTGAAGTATACTATAAGCATTTGTATGAACTACATAATTAGGGTTAATGCAATTGTTGAGATCTATTTTAGAGTGTTTTTAATTTTTTAGCAATTTGAAATGTTCAAATTTGTTGCATTTCTTTGAACATTTATTTCAAATGCGTTAGTTTTTTAAAGGAAAATATTTTGAAATGGTTAGTATTATTAGTTTATTTTTTTTAGTGCCTTTATATATTACAGAGCAGCGTTAAATATTTAGCAAATCGAAATGGTTATATATGTTTGTATTTTGTTGAAATATTTGTTTGAGTTTCATAACCGGAGAGTGTATAGTACAATTTTTGTGTGGTAAGTCTGGGGATTTGTTAAATTTAGGTAATTTTGTCATATTGCTTGTATTATTTTGAATTACAGATTTGGAAATATGTTTTTTTTTAATTCTAGTATTTTTTTATAATTGTTATTTTGAATTGTAGGTTGCAAGGTATAATTTTTTTTTGAATTTTTACTTTTTTCTGTAATTGTAGGTATATTGTTTGTACTATTTTGAGTTGTAGATTGGAAAGTATAAAATTTTTAAATCTTATTTTTCCAACTGTTATTTTGAATTGTAGGTTGAAAGACATGGTATTTTTTTTGTAGAATTTTAGAATGTTTTTTGTGCGGGAAGTTTGATAGTTAGCAATATTTAGGAAATTTTGATATGTTGTTTATATTATTTTGTATTGTAGTTTTGAAGATATGTTTTTTTTTTAATTTTATTACTTTTTTGTAATTGTTATTTCGAATTGTAGATTGAAATGCACAAAGTTTATTTTTTTTACGTAATTGTTGATATATTGTTTGTATTATCTTGGAATGTTGTCTGAAAGGTATGTTTTTTTTTAAATTCTAATATTTTTTGTAATTGTTATGATGAATTGTAATTTGGAAGGTATGTTTTTTGATTGAATTTTAGTATGTTTTGATTATTTTGAGTCGTAGATTGGAAAGTATAATTTTTTTATGGTATTTTTCTATTTGGCAAGTTAGTTAGATTATGTTTGTTCGGATGGCTATATTTGAATAAGAAATTCAAATTTGGAAGTGGCCACATTCAAAAATTGTTCGGATTTCAACTCAGTTCCTTAACGTGGAAATGTTAGGTGGATTAAATTGCCGTTAGAAGAAGAAACAGTTCTTCGGGGATTTTTTTTTGAAAGTGTCTATATTAAAAAATTGTTTGTCAAGTTGAAATAGGCAAATAAATTAGTGGAAATGCATTTAGATTATCTCCAAGTATTTACCGAGTTCAAATAGGCAAGTATGTTTGTATGTTGCCATAAAAATTTAATGTAACTTCATAATCAGAGAGAATGCATTATATGAGTATTTAGTAAATTCAACTCTATAATTAGAAAAAATGCATTTAGGTTTTCTCCAAATATGTACCAAATTAAAATATTCAAATATATTTGTATTTTGCCATAAATAGAAAGCATGTATTTTTCTGGTCATTTTGATATTTTTTTCATATTTTTCAGATGGGTAGATTTAAAGAAATTAATTTTGCAATTTCGGGCATTTTCTGGAAATTAAAAAATCCTGACGTGTGGGCCACCGATGACGGCGTGATGACGTCATCGATGGCCACGGCGGCAGCGGCCACGGCGAGCGACGCCGGCGACGCATCGACGCGTCCTGGGAGGCGCCCGTAGGCGCGGCGGGCGCGCCTCGACGCAAGCAGCTCGAAAGTGGCGGCGCCACCGCGCGTGGGTCGCCGGAGAGTGCACGGCGGCGGCCGAAAGCGACGGCGGACGGTGAGATCGGACGCGGTGATTCCGGCGTCCATCGGGCGTCCCGACACGGCGTCCTCGGCGAGGATGGAGAAGGCGGCGCGGCGGAGCACGTCGTGGCCTCCGATTTGGCTGGGGAGCCTCGGGGAGGCGGCGATGCGCGCCGGCGGCGCCGCTGCCGACCTCGGCGTTGCGAGAGAGGAAAGAGGAGGAGCGTGCTGCGATGGTTTTTTTACACGGAGATCCCTGAAGTTTTCGAAAATTACGGTTGAGTCCTTTGCGGGCGGTTTTTCGCAAAATGGCGCGCTGGGGGGCACGTGTCGTTGCGTGATTGGGAGAAACTCCCCAGCTACAGTGATACTGTAGCGTGCACGACTTTTGGCATCATCCGGACCGTCGGACGCGTTGATCGGACGGCCCGCGTTGATCGGGCGACGTGGACAGCGAAATCAAACGCGAATCGGGCGTCCTTTTATATATAGTAGGATATGAACTTCACATGCTGTTACAACGCACATTTTCACTCATAGTAAAATGTCCGAGTAATACCTAAATTAAGGCTACCGATTGCCAAGATTTGGTCCGTGAGAAAATTCCTTGTATGACACTCGCTTAAATTTTTGTTCCTTATTTAACACTGGTGAATTTTTTCTTCCCTATATGATCTCTACCTAACATTTGTTTCCCTATATGACACTCTAGTGCATTTTGTTCACCAAAAAAGCATCAAAAGACCATTTTACCCCTGGTTCATAATGTGACCAAAATTCATTACAGATTAATAGCTGCCATAATATTAGATATTTGGTTATTAAATCTGCAGTAATATTTTGGTCAAGTTATTAAATCAATTTAATATTTAATAACCTTTTGCAATAACCAAATATTAAAATGGTTATAAATATTTAATATTAAACATCAGGTTATTAAATCAAATATTTTGACATGACGACGAGCTTCCAGCGAGACACGCAACGTACGTAGCCCGATCCTTCCGATGCGATGTGTACACGCAAACCAGCTAAGCTAACTAGAAGCTGATGGATTACTTATTAGTATCAAGTACTACAACACTAAAGTAAAAAAAAAAAGTACTACAACACTACGCACGCAAGGTATACGCGGAAAAATTCATTACAGATTAATAGCTGCCATAATATTAGATATTTGGTTATTAAATCTGCAGTAATATTTTGGTCAAGTTATTAAAACAATTTAATATTTAATAACCTTTTGCAATAACCAAATATTAAAATGGTTATAAATATTTAATATTAAACATCAGGTTATTAATTCAAATATTTTGACACGACGATGAGCTTCCAGCGAGACACGCAACGTACGTACCCCGATCCTTCCGACGCGATGTGTACACGCAAACCAGCTAAGCTAACTAGAAGCTGATCGATTACTTATTAGTATCAAGTACTACAACACTAAAGTAAAAAAAAAGTACTACAACACTATGCACGCAAGGTATACGCGGCAAAATTCATTACAGATTAATAGCTGCCATAATATTAGATATTTGGTTATTAAATCTGCAGTAATATTTTGGTCAAGTTATTAAAACAATTTAATATTTAATAACCTTTTGCAATAACCAAATATTAAAATGGTTATAAATATTTAATATTAAACATCAGGTTATTAATTCAAATATTTTGACACGACGACGAGCTTCCAGCGAGACACGCAACTTACGTACCCCGATCCTTCCGACGTGATGTGTACACGCAAACCAGCTAAGCTAACTAGAAGCTGATCGATTACTTATTAGTATCAAGTACTACAACACTAAAGTCAAAAAAAAAGTACTACAACACTACGCACGCAAGGTATACGCGGCAAAATTCATTACAGATTAATAGCTGCCATAATATTAGATATTTGGTTATTAAATCTGCAGTAATATTTTGGTCAAGTTATTAAAACAATTTAATATTTAATAACCTTTTGCAATAACCAAATATTAAAATGGTTATAAATATTTAATATTAAACATCAGGTTATTAATTCAAATATTTTGACACGACGATGAGCTTCCAGCGAGACACGCAACGTACGTACCCCGATCCTTCCGACGCGATGTGTACACGCAAACCAGCTAAGCTAACTAGAAGCTGATCGATTACTTATTAGTATCAAGTACTACAACACTAAAGTAAAAAAAAAGTACTACAACACTATGCACGCAAGGTATACGCGGCAAAATTCATTACAGATTAATAGCTGCCATAATATTAGATATTTGGTTATTAAATCTGCAGTAATATTTTGGTCAAGTTATTAAAACAATTTAATATTTAATAACCTTTTGCAATAACCAAATATTAAAATGGTTATAAATATTTAATATTAAACATCAGGTTATTAATTCAAATATTTTGACACGACGACGAGCTTCCAGCGAGACACGCAACTTACGTACCCCGATCCTTCCGACGTGATGTGTACACGCAAACCAGCTAAGCTAACTAGAAGCTGATCGATTACTTATTAGTATCAAGTACTACAACACTAAAGTCAAAAAAAAGTACTACAACACTACGCACGCAAGGTATACGCGGCAAAATTCATTACAGATTAATAGCTGCCATAATATTAGATATTTGGTTATTAAATCTGCAGTAATATTTTGGTCAAGTTATTAAAACAATTTAATATTTAATAACCTTTTGCAATAACCAAATATTAAAATGGTTATAAATATTTAATATTAAACATCAGGTTATTAATTCAAATATTTTGACACGACGACGAGCTTCCAGCGAGACACGCAACGTACGTACCCCGATCCTTCCGACGCGATGTGTACACGCAAACCAGCTAAGCTAACTAGAAACTGATCGATTACTTAGTATCAAGTACTACAACACTAAAGTCAAAAAAAAATACTACAACACTACGCACGCACGGTATACGCGGCAAGCGAAGCGACGCAGCAAAAGATGGGAAGGAATCGTATTGTGCTGGCTACATGAATCGATGTTGTATTTAGAGCATCTCCAACAGCAGCGCTAAAGACGCCGCGCGCACAAGAAACCGACGATATCGCGCGCGCGCACTCGAAACAGTGTCTCCAGCAGCCGCGCTAAAACTCCGCGCGCGGTAAAAAGGGGCCAGCGCGCTGGACCAAGCGGTACTCGCTGCGCTGAATATGGGGCGGCCGCTCCAGCGCGCGCGGTCGAAAAGAAATTCGCGCGAACTGTGACCAACCGCCAGATCTGATGAATCCTCCACCCGCGCGCGCCTCCGTCCGCATCTTTTCCCCATCTTCGCCGGCGACCATGGCGCGCGAATAGACCAGCCATCGGCGCTTCCGCCGCTCGTCCCCTGCGCGTCGCCGTGTGTACCGCTGGGCAGGTCGCCGCCGCGTCGATTTTGCCCCGCAGCGCCACCAACGCCACCTCCGTTTCCGCCTCTACTCCGCAGCGCGCAGTTCCTCCGGCGAGCTGCGCGCAGTCGCCACTCCTTGCTCCAACTCCTTCGTCGCCGCCAGCCAGCGCGTTGTTCCTCCGACGAACAGCGCTTGGCGGTCGTCGAACCTCCGCGCGTGCAAGGTGTTTGACAAAATACTTGCAAGGTATGTTTGTTCTCTATTTTTTTAGTTTGTAGATGAGTTCACATAGGTAAAATAATTAGTTTGTAGGTAAAATAACTAGTACAAATTCATGTTTGTAGATGAGTTCGTGTAGTGACGATTCATGTTTGTCCTCCGATGAAGAATTTGATGAAGAATTTGATATGCAAGAGGGCTGAGAGGGTGGCACGCTTTGTTGCATCCTACCATGTCATTCGACGTAATGACACACATGATGAGCTTCAAAAAGATCTTATCGAGGAGTGGTGGATATGGAATGGGCAACATTGAGTTGAATTTGTGTGTTTGTTTCATTTGTTGTGTTGTGTAATGAACTATTTGTTTTATTGTTCTGGAACAACTATTTATTTGTGTTGTAATAAATAATTAAACTATTTATTGTTGATTTATTTCGTGTCTGTTTGATTCGGTTTGTTTGCATCTTTGATGTGAATGTTGTTTGCGCTGGGCGCGCGCGGTGGAATTTTTTAGCGCCTCTGCTGGAGCTAAAAAATGTACAGCCGCGCCGCGCTAACTATAGCGCTTCTGCTAAAGCAAAACAGGCGCTGCGCGCGCAAAATCGCAATTCTGGCGCCGCAAAAAAAATTTAGCGCACCGGCGCCTAGCGCTGCTGTTGGAGATGCTCTTATACCCAGGCAAGCGTCATAGCAAGCGTATAAATACCCATGTACGATACTCTGTTGTGCTTGCTATTAGCAATCGATCAGCTGGTAGCTAGGCTAACTGGTTTATGCGTAGATATCGTGTCGGATCTGAAGGAATCGTAGGTATGTTGTGGGTCTTGCTAGAAGCTCGTCGTCATCGTCGTGTAAAAAAATAATTAATTTTAAAAAATAATAACCCAATGTTTAAATATTTAATATTACCGTAGCTATTGTTCTATACAGAATTTGGTCACATTATGTATCAGGGGTAAAAAGGTCTTTTTATGCCTCTTTGGTGAACCAAATGCACTAGAGTGTCATATAGGGAAATAAATTTTAGAGAGAGGACATATAAGGAAGAAAAATTTCACCGGTGTCAAATAAGGAACATGTTTTTAAGAGAGTGTCGTATAAGGAATTTTCTCTTGGTCCGTCTACACTTTGCATGTAAATCGAGGTAAAAAAAATAGCGTGCTATGACAAAATAGGGTGGTCCTTAAAATCCGCTATAGCAAAGCTATATCGAGAGCGACGATATGTAGTCTAGACGTACATCTTTTTTTATTTATATTTTAAAACATATTTTACAGTTTCGAAAAAACTAGAAAAAATTCATGTATGTAGATGATGTTATATTTTACTGATCTGAAAAATCTCAACTAGACATATGTTATATTTCTGTTGTGTAAAAATGATAAAATCTGAATTTGAAAGTAGTGAAGAGTGCAAAATCTCAACCATCTGTCAAATTTTGTTAATTTTGTGTAACCTAGAATATGAATTATTTTGAGTTGACATTTTACTCGTAGGTAGGATGCACTATTATCTGTATCCAGGATATGTTTTTTCAGATGTTTTTTAAAACTTCAGAATGTGGTTTTTGAATTTTGACAATAAAAAGTTACATGTAGCTCGGCCTCTGTTTTGACTTTTTGAGCTATATCACGCTATAACGAATTTATATGTCGCATTTCATTTAGCGGGGAGTGTTTGTAGCGCTGTTATAGCGAATGCAGATTTGTGGCACCGAGCAACAGTGTGCTTGGGTGGATCTTTTTTCTGATTTTTTAAATTTGAATTTGATCCGAAACACTTTGCCATTTTTTATGGATAAAAATTCATATTCTGAATTACATTAAAATAACAAAATTGTAGGTACAAAAAAGTAAAATAGTAGGTTGTATTTTTCAGAAATTTCTCTTTTTTGCGTAGCGGCAAGAACAAAGGAAAATAATATGTTGTGTTTTTTAAAGAAATTTCTCTTTTTTATGTAGCCTAAAATACAAGATTTTTTTACGAAACTTCTGAAGTACATACATTATGTTAATATAGATTTGTATGCCAAGTTTCAGATATTTTTTAGACCTAGAAATAGGTTTTCCCATAATTTCAAAAAAAAAATGTTGAGTGTGCTCAGGTACATATAGCGTGATATTTTTACGAGGATTTAAATGAACAAACATTTTGTCTTGATATGTGAAGAATCTTGTCTTGATATGTGAAGAATCAATGATGGCTTGCAATAAGGGCGACATGGACCTCTTCTATACCATGACCAAAGTCACCGTTGGAGATAGAAACAAAGCATGCTTCTGGAATGCACCTCGCAACTTCAACTTCAAGGGAAGCTTACCCCATCGGGGTGCTTTCTCCTCAGAGTTATTAGCATAAAATTATGACTTCTGCAGTCAAATTTACCAAATGATAACACTATGTTTTTTCGGACAGAAAACTACCACGTTCTTCGCAAGTTTTCACAGAAAACACTATCACGAATTGACACGATTTCTAACTGGTGGGACCCATTTTTAGGTCCAATTTGCTAATATGTACCTGGACCCAAATGTCAATCCAATTACAAAACAAAATAAAAAAACCTCACCCCCGCCTCCCTTCAATCCTAGGAGCAAAAAAGAATGTCCTTAAGAATCTTTGGGTACCAAGATTTCCGACCTATTAGTCCATATTGACATATCTAAAACATTTTTTAAATTGGAACAAAAGTAGTACTCAAAAGATACATGCGAGCTAGGCATGGCTGTATCTTTTGTCGGCGACGCGCCACTAGGACTGGTTGTGGCTGGAACATGTCGCAAGAGGGCATCTCCTCGGTCTCCGGCGAATCTTGTCGTCGTTGAGCTTGAAGCATTGTGTGCTCTGTGCTCCCAAGGCGAGGACGGTCTGCTGTCAGCAACCATGACTGCATCATCCACAACAGACATGTCAGCACTCAGCAGCAAGCCAGCGACAGAATCAGCAACTGGTCTCATCTTCAGACCGTGCTGCGAAGCGAAGCGAAGCTATGGCCTTCACTAATCACACAGTTCTGATATGATCCACCAATGGCATCTTTGACTTGTCCACCACGGCTGTTCTTCTATCAATGAAAATCGCAGCTCTCCTGCGTCCTTTCAAAAAAAACTTGTCCACCACGGCCCATCCTGCAGCACGCGCGGGTTACCAGCAGTAATCTACTCCCGTTAGCTCAAACCCAATCTTCCGTCATATTCTTGCATTGCATGGCGGGAAACCACAAATCTTCATCAATGGCTTCCTCTTACTATCATCGCCGTTTGATTTTGGTTTCCTAATTATCTATTTAGAATCAAGCAATTTCATTCACCTGTGTCAGCAGTGCGCTGCTCACTTAAGTATCGTCATGTCACCACAAATCGCATATCGTATGATACTATTATTGCCATGGCGCGCTACAGTGCGGTTTCTGTTGCTAGACCCAAAGGAGAAACAGCGTGCAGGTATTTTTTTCTTCCCAATGAGCTTATTCATCTCTAATCATGCTTATGAGGACAATAATTTATGGTCATACCCTTGGAGAAATGGTTCCTCAATTTCTAAAGCTTATGCTTTTTTCATGGCCAATTGGCCGTCAAGCATCATTCACCTCTTCCACCTGTATTTGGATGGTGGTGGAAATCATGTTGTCAACGAAAACATAGTGTTTTCTGGTTGCTCCTTCGTGATGGATTTAACACAAGAGATCTACTATGAAGGAAATAATTTTTCAACTGAGGATTATACGTGTGTCCTATCAACTGGATCTAATCTGGAGACAAGAACCCACCTCATTTTTCACTGTCCATTTGTACAAGCTTGTTGGAAATATCTTAATTCATCTAGTATATTACTTTTTAAACTAGGCAAAAAAAACTTTCCATTTTCATTATCATTAATTAAAAAAGAAAGAGTTGGCCGGTTTAGTAGGGGAAAACCTGCCAAAAACCGGAACATACACCATTGACGACCTTCATGAAACACGACTGTCGCGAGAGCACACACAACCACTTTGGCTAACGACACAAGTTGCAAACACACCACCGAAGTAAGAGTCGTCGTCATGGTTGCCCATCATCACTCTGCATCGGCTCCGACTTCACAAAAGACCACCAAGTAGACCATTGCCGAAGCGTCGAGAAGCCCACGTCGGGCTATGCCAAAGCCATGGATCGTCGCGCAGAGGCAGGCAGCTCCGATTCTGATGACGAGCTCCAGATAGGAGATGCGGAAGACCTGTGTTGAGTAAGATCTTCACCACCAGAACACCCCCTGCAGGTCATACACCATTCATAGGTAGAAGCTTTGGAACATAGCAGCTCCGACTTCACTGTCTGGAGCGACCAACACGAAAACACTTCGACACGCCAGAGCAGAGCATGGGAGACCAACACGACTGTGCATGACTTATTCAGTATCGCTATGGTTTACATCTGCTGTATTCTGTCTCCATTGCTATTTATGGCTGAAAGCACAGCTGAAATTACAGGCCAAATCTCAGGAAGTCATGAGAGCAGGCACGAACACACTCTATTAGTACATCTAACAGTCACATCAGTGATTATTGGGCATTATTGCGGTGGCCCTGTCCATTGTCCGTTTCTATCGGAATTCGGAAGTATTGATAAATCTGAAAAGGAGGAAATGATCGAATGCTACAGTACAGTGCTAGATTTGTTTGTTAGGAGGTATGGGTTACACTGCCAGCAGGCATACTTTGGCAGTGATCTCCTTTTGTTGGTGTCAAGTTCTTGGTGTGCAGGCGTGCATAGAGAGAGAGAGCGGGAACTTCACTGGTGATGTGCTGGTAGAGCTTAGCTTAAAGGTAGACGTTCTGGTTGGAGGTCGAAATGGTGGGTTTCCTTCCACAGCATTCCGGATTCGCAACTTGCAAGGGAAGACTGGAAGAAGGGACCAATCTTGTTGACAGAAATAGCTTAATTATAAGATCAGAAAAGTCGGCGATGATGGTGCTTTCAATGGGGACACGGGTAACGCCTCAGCAGTATATATAAACCTGCCATGCTGTCATGCAAGGCCGAGAGGAGGAGAGATAGAAAGGAGTGAAGTGTCACTTAATTAGTCCTTGCCTCCATGGAAATAATAGGATCGCCTTAATAAAAGTCCATGCTAACGAGTATATGTACAATTTAAACGACGGTTTGGATCAGACAGTGTGACGCAGAAGAGAAGAGTAGACGTCTAAGTGAAAGAGATGCCCGCACCGTTTTCTTTTTCACGAATGGAACCACTGCGCATTCATCCAAAGAAGAACAACGATAAAGGGGAGGACCCTGTGAGTTCGCGTACTATACAAATTGTTAAGTTAACATCAACTGGGAAGCTGTCAACAAATAATCCCATTATTAACTTCAGAGAATATGTTTGTTTTTTATACAAGGTTCAGAGAATACGTTTGATATTGGTAAACCATACAACTGTTGCTAAAATCCCCAACCATGGTAAAACTAGTACAAAAACACATATTACATTTTGTCCTTTTTATTGAGAATTGTACTGTATAGGAGCTAGTGCGTGCTCTATAAGCATGAATTTCGAAGAAAAATATTATGTTGGGGAGGTGTTGTTTATGAGCATCAATTAAATCAAGTTCTATGTCAAAATCATTTGGGAGGTGTGGACAAACAAATTTAGCGATTAACAAACCACACGATAAATCGTCTCATACATAATTTGTTTTTTCTACCCCCAAAAAATATGAATTTAAATCTAAAACTTTACATTTTTATAGAGCATCACCCGTACTTCCAAAATTGTTCCAAACGCGGGTTAGCGGTGGAGCTTAGTTTCCACCGTTGATTTTTTTTTTTTTTTGAGTGGAGCTTTCTATGTAACTTAGTTTCCACCGCATGTTTTTTATTTATTTTTATTTTTGAGTGGAGCTTTCTTTTCTTTTCTGACTTTCTGAGCTGGCAATCAGATCATAGTAGCACTTTGAAGTTTTGACGTACAAATGTACAATACATACATGAGATTCTACCGAAAGGTTATAATTTTACACCGATTTGGGTGTTTGGGCCTTTGGGGGTACAAAGTTCGTGCTTTTGTTTTCTTGCAAGTTCTAAGCAGGCTTCACTTCCGGGCTATGCCGAAAAATGGCCCATCTGGTGCATCCAAAAGGAAGGACCTGATGAAGCGGTTAACCTCCCGGGCTCCCTCCAGCTGCAACGCGTGCCCTGCGTCCTTGATGATCTCTATCCTGCAGTCGTCTCCTAGATGCCTGCACTCAAGAACAGAAAACACAGCGAGTGCCATGCTAGCCCTTCAGATGATAAGCAAATTTCGTACAATAGCAAATTCAGGGAAGCAGAGTATATAGTGCTGCGAGAGATGCTGAGTCTTTTGGTGTTTTACCTCTGCAGCCTGTAGCCAAGATCGACGGGGAACACCTGGTCCTTGTCTCCCAGAGAACTAGCGTTTGCTGATCGAAGACAGAAAAAATGCACCGTGTTACCACTTAGTACTTGCTAAAGAACAAGATCAAGATGGAAATGCTGAAGGATCTGCAGCTCGCTCAGCTGACCTGGGTGAGGACCGGGAGGGATCGATGCCAGCTCCGCTCTTGAGCAGCTCTCGCAGCAGCTCCGACCTCTCCTTTCTCTGGTCCACGAACATCAGCTGCAGTTGCGAACAGATCAGCATGGGCTTCAGAGTTCAGTAGAGACTCGCACCATTCGTTGTGTGTCCTCTGAATCAACGCCGCCCATGATGTGTATCTAGTTTGGGTACTACTGTAGTTGGAACTTTAGCGAGACATCAGACATAGCCGTGCGTCGTGTAGTAGTGTTCGATCTTGGATCGCGTGCGTGCATAATTCCAACGGCGCCGAGTCTGATGATCGCATCATCGATCGTCTGGTCGATCTGCTGGATATCATATACTGTATCTCCCTGGTCCTCGGAACTTGCCGGACATTACCGCTACACCCCTGCCGCCTGCCGTAAATGTAGTATATGCATTGGCTCTGACGTACGTCTACAAGGAAGAGTTTATTATAGGGTAACTATCGCCATTTCAACGTTTTTTTGGCGGGCGGCGTAAGTGGGCTCGATCGGGACGCCGCTGCCACTTACATCCCTAATCACGGGTGATGAACAGAACAGGCTAGCTGGCTTGTTTGATGTTTCTTCACGGCCGGATAGATCGACGCAAATCCGATCGGTGCCCAGTGGACAGTAGCGGTGTCAGTGTTTTGTATCGGCCAGCCCCAACTGCATGCCAACGCTGCTACTGGAGACGTATGGCACGTGGGGCAACGTGCGGATTAGTTGCTGTTTACAGCACGCAGGCCTAACTTTAGTTTCGTCTAGATTGTAGTAGATCACGGCTACACGTGGTCTCCTAGCTAGCTAGTTTCGTGTACGGCTAAAGAATCGGGCATACGAATGCGCTCTGCATGCGTGCAACTTCCAGAAAATGTTGGACGTAGTAAAAGTAAAAAAAGGCTTTATACAGGGGAGCCTAATCAGACAAACATATATACAGACACTTGCAAAAAAAAAATTAAAGCGCTAACCTGGATGAAGTCGTGGAGCACGAAGTCCGGCAACCACGGCGGGCGGTGCATGGAGCGGCACACGAGGCGGCGCAGCCCTTGGGCGGTGTCCGGCAGCAGCGCGTCCTCCACGGCCATCTCCTCCCGCGCCGCCAGCGCGCTAATCTCCCTGGCCGTGGCCGCGACGCCGCTGGTCATGACGACGACCCTGTCGACGCACTCCCTGGCCTCCACGGCCGCCATCCGGTACGCCACGAAGCCCCCGTAGCTGATCCCGGCGACGTGGTAGCGTTCCACGCCGAGGAGGCGCATGGCGTCGGCGGCGCAGCGCGCCTGGAAGGCGACGGAGCGGAGCGGAGACGCGGAGCGGGAGCAGGAGCCGAAGAAGACGAGGTCGGGGACGTAGAGGTGGAAGCTGCGGGAGAGCGCGGCGAAGTTGTGCGCCCACGTCCACTTGGCGTCGCCGCCGAAGCCGTGGAGGAGGAGGAGCGGAGGCTTGGTGGACGAGGAGGCGGGGCACCAGAAGCGGAGCGTGGTGGCGTCCGGGCCGGGGAGGCGGACGGTGACGGGGCGGATGCGGAGGCGCGCGAGGAGGTGGAGGGTGAGCGCGGCGTCGCGTACGGCGGCGAGGCGGAGGCGGAGGAGCAGCCGGAGGAGGAGCAGCGAGAGGGAGAGGAGCGCGAAGAGGTGGGAATTGGTGGCCGGGTGCTGCTTCATTGCGGTGGCGCCGGCCGCCGCCGCCGCTGCCGCTGACCCGCTGCGCGGTTTCATGATTATGTGAGAGCTGTATCGGCAGTTTGTAGTTTGCACAGCACAGCTTCTTTCCTTCTCGATGCGACCGCGATGTATATAGGACTCTTGCTCGGTTGTGCTCCTAGTCCGACTGTAGAAATAGAAATTTCGATCTTGCTAGGCTGGACTAGGATAGAAGTGTTAAAAGTTCGAACTCTACTACAGGATGCCGCCGCCGTCGCTATGCATGAGGATGCGTCGATCCCTAGCGTGCACGCTAGAAAAGAGTTTCCCCCTACATAAACCAGCGTCGATCAGTCAAGAGTTAATCTGTCTCATTGACAGTGCACCAGTACTCATCTAGTCAGTTTCAGTCAAATGTTTCTCGTTGCGTATATCTGTCGCCACACGGATTCAGATATCATAACTGAACTTCCCTAAATAAAAAAAATCATAACTGAACACGAGTGGAGTGAGTATGGCCGCCAGCAAGCAAGCGACATGTCACTTGTCAGCTCCAAGATTCGAGCTACGGAAAGCCTCCGAGTTGTCTCCGTGTCGCTCCCAGGGCGGCACCGGAGGCGGAATACCGCGCCGCCGCCAGCCCCCTCCTCCCCTGCCTCCCTCGCCGCTGCTGCCGTCGGCCTCCACGCCGCGGTGGCGGCGGCCTCCCCGCTGTCAAACAACTGGCTAGCGGGGGTGGTTCCCTCTCGTTCGGCGCGGGCGGATGTCGGGCCCGTTTGGGACGGCGATGGCGGGCCGTCGGCGCAGGCACGCCGGAGTGGCGGCTCCGGGGCTGGTGGGGCACATCCTGTCGACCTGGCCTCGTGGGTGGCAGGTCGGCGGCGCTGGCGCGATGGGCCGAGCGGGTCAGATCTGGATGCTGGCGGGCCCGCCGGTAGTGAGCCGTGGAGGAGGCGAAGCAGTGGATGTCCTAGAGGGCGGCACCGGCGAAGCAGTGGAGGTCCTGGAGGGCGACACCGGCGAAGCAGTGGAGGTCCTGGAGGGCGACACCGGCGGGGCAGTGGAGGTCCTGGAGGAGATGGTCATGATCTGGAGCCGCCGATGAGGGGGGCTGCTGGAGTTTGGATAAGGCGAGGACTAGGTCAGGGGACGTGGTCGTGGCGGGGGCAGCTAGGTCGTGCGGCGTTGCAGCTCGAGCGCGAGCGGTGGCATGTCGGGGCGGCGTCCATGGAAGGTGGTCCAGGTGGTTTGCGCAGGGCGTGATGGTGAGTTGGATGTCAGGGCGGCGGCTCCGAGTTTTCTGCATCATCGAGCGTGTTTCGCCTTGTGTCGTGTGGGCGACAAGGTTGCTCTCGGTGTTGTTCGTCGTCGAGGCTCCACGGAGGGTTGGTCGTTTTCATCTATGTCGGAGTGTCCCGTATTTGCTCCTCCCATAGTAGCTATGGATTCTTCTCTCCGATAAGGGTGAAGTGTTGACCTGTCGGCCGCGGAGTGGTGGGTTGTGCTTGGCTCTAGGTGTTGTGTGGGCTCTGCCCGTGGTGTTCGTTGTATAGTTTTCGCCCGATTTCTCCCGCTAATAAACCGGACACCTTCTGTTTAATTAATGGATAAGACAAAACTTTTACCTTCATTTAAAAAAAACATGTCACTTGTCAGTCTGACCGTCCCTATCAGCACGCTTAAGCCATGCACCATCGACTACATGGATCCGAAGACTACAAACATACGAGTTCTATTCCTGTCTATTCCAAACTTCAAGCTTGCTCGCCTGCATGGCTGCGGTGTGGCTTCTACGGGCGATTGAGAATTCAAATGCACGTACCACGAGTGCACGAGTCGTCCGAATACAGTGTGGCTGCAAAGTGATGGCCTGATGGGTGTATGGAACCGTCGTGTGTCCAGCCTTCAATATTTGGCTTCCTTTTTTCCTTTTTTTCTCCCGCAGCTGACTTAAGCTGGGAACCTAATTATACTCGATCGGGATGGACATGTTGTTGGGTATCCTCCTCATGTGGGTTGTGAGGAGATGGCCATTTGAAGCCTCTAAGGCTTGCCAAACAGGTGCAGAAGCCCAAGGCCCATTAGGGTTATGACCAAGGGTAATTTTGGGCATTGTGCAAGAAGGATGGGGGATGTTAACCCTCCCAACCAGCCTCCACCAAGGAGTGTGACGAAAATCAGGATAGCCTCCATTGGAGAAGAAAACCAAGAGAGAAAGGGAAGAAGAAGAAGTTGAAGGAAGAAACTTAGATCAAGCACGGGCCCTGCCCACAAGGTTGTGACGTTCAGATCCACTACCTTGTCTCCTTCAAGCTGTGATTCCACCATCTTTGGTGAGATTGTTCCAATCCCTAGATTTTGTGCCCCAAATCTTGTTGTAAGAGATCCCTAGTGCTCTCTAGGGAAGAACCTGTTGTATCCCGCTCTGATATAGTGGAAGAAGATTTGGGTGGCTTCGGCCCGTGGTTTTTCCTCTCACCTTGAGAGGTTTCCACGTAAAATCTGTTGTCTCTGTGTTGATGCTTGCTGCTGTACTTTCGGGCTGAGGACAACTAGTACTTGTACTAGCTCCTTGCCGAAATCTGCTAGTACTTGTACTACCTGGCTGCTGTTTGCAACTAGGACATGTCCTAGGTTCAGGCTGAACCTAGTATCTCCGTATATGTTGGATGCATACGTTTGCTTCCGACACGAGCAACGATCCGCGAGTTAGTACATCAGTGGTGCTGAAGTTTACATTTATTCCGCTGCGTATTTTCAGTCCACGATTAAGTTTGTGCTAATCTCCATTAAGGGTTAATTGGTGTGCCCAGTTTTCCCAACAGAGTGGTATCAGAGCTCAAGGTTGCTCAGAGGTTGCTGCTCACAATGGCTTTGGAAGAAGGCGCCGCTACAAGTGGCATGATAAAGCTTGATTCTTCCAATTTCTCATTATGGAAGCCTATGATGGAAGACATCCTTTACTACAAGGATTTGTATGAGCCAATTGTGAAATACAAGATACCGACAGGTGTCACGGATGAAGATTGGAGAGTGTTGAACAGAAAGACAGTAGGTATGATTCGATTGTACATCAACCACAATATATTCCACCATGTTGCAAATGACACTAATGCGTATGAAATGTGGCAGAAGTTGGAGTCTATGTATGAGAGGAAAATAGCTATGAACAAGGCCTCGATTATCAAGAGACTTGCAAAACTTGAGTACCGAGATGGCAGCAGTGTGATTGAACAGTTGAATGTTTTCCAGTGCAATATAAACCAACTTTCAGCTATGAAGATCAACTTCGAGGATGAGGTGCAAGCATTGTTGCTGCTGAGTTCCATGCCCGACAGTTGGAACACGCTTGTTGTGTCCATTAGCAATTCAGCTCCGGATGGGAAGCTGACTTTGGAGATGGTGAAGAATAGCATGCTGAATGAAGAAGCTAGAAAGAAGGAAAAGGGCGATGCCACTTCTTCTGATGCGTATGTGGCTGAATCCCATGGGAAGAATGAAAACCGTGGACGTGGCCATGCCAGATTTCAGCAAGGCAAAGATAAATCCAGGGGGAGATCAAAGTCAAAACATAGAAAAGATGTTACTTGCTTTTACTGTGGCAAGCCGAATCACATAAAGAGCGAATGCAGGAAATACAAGAAAGATCTTGCTGAGGGAAAAGTTGCAAACAAGAACGAGCAAAAGGCAGAGAATGGTGCCGCCAATGTTGCAGAATGTGAAGAAGGTGAAGACTATCTTGTCATTGAAGATGAAGAATGCTATATTGCTGTTCGTGATGATGCCATGAGTTGGGTTGTGGATTCGGGTGCGTCCTTCCACATTACATCATTGATGCATGTAAAATGCATACATGAACTTTGCATTATATTACGTATATTTCAATCATATTTGCATCATATAAGGGTTATATCATTGTTTTATATTGATTTTGGGAATATTTCATTGTTTCCCTATTTTTCTGGAATTAAACCTGCACAGACAGAAAACCCTATTTTCTATATTTTGATGTTTCAGGGACCCAAACGACGTCCAAATGACCTAAAAATTTACGAGCATCAATTTTTGGATAGAACAAAGCGTGGGAGCGAAGGAAGCGAACAAACGGAGGCCCGAGGGCCAAAAGAGGGGGGCCCACGCGGCCAGATTTCTTGGCCGCGTGGGACCACCATCTGGGCCCTCGTGGCTCCGTAGCCGTCGATCTTTTTTTCCGAGCCTCCGTCTTGACCTAAAAACGACTATAAAAATAGTCCCCGACGCTCTTCGGAAAGGAGCGCCGCAGAAACACAGAAACCACGAAACAGAGACCTGGAGTTGCAGATTGGAGGGGGAAAACTCCGGCGGGGCGCTGCCGGCGTGGTCTCCATCTTTTCCAACGACGTCTCCACCGTCTCCATGATGAAGAGGGAGTAGTCCACCCCTGGACTATGGGTTTGTGGAAGTAACTTATGTATCTCTCCTCTCTTGAGCTTCACTAATTAGTACCGTATGAGCTGCTGAACATGATTACGGTCATCTATGTAATACCTTTGTGGTGGATCTTTTTATGAGTTAATATATGTTTGAGATTGCAATAGTTTTGTTTCAGTTATGAAAGTAGATGCATATTATGTACCCCGTTCTTGTTTACTTGTTTTGATCAAGCATGTGTATGAGAGCGTGTGAGGGGAACGTATGCATTAGTTGGAGTAACGGGGGTGGCTAGTGCGGTGAACGTGAGAGAAAGTTTCGCGACCCACTTGGGTGTTTTACCTTACTTTGTTGCCTCATTAGGGATAAAGAAAAATACCTTGCTGCCGGAGATGTGGGTGTGACCATTGCCACTACTCCATGACTAGATCTAGCATGTTCTTATTTTAACTTCATGTCATGATACTTAATGCTATGCTCTGATTTATCTTAATTACTAAGGTGTTATGATTTAGTTCGCATCTTGGTGGAGTATAAGAGAGATTAATAAACAAAAGATCTCTATGTTAGGACGTGGTGCCCATATAATTAGTAACTTGTCATGAAACCTTTATGTTGCAATCTCATATGTCAATTCTAGTGTTTCATTGTCTACCATTTTATTAAAGAGAGAGTGCATTTGTGAAACCATGAACCCCGGTCCATTTTTAATCATAAGAAACACCTTTCCAACAACTTTTATCCACTTTACATTTTCTGCCATTTAAAAATCCGAAAATACAAAAACACTTTTACATCTTGCATTCACAATACAAAACCCAAAAATATCATCCATCATTGTTTCCACCATCCTTGCATATTTATTTATCATCATTGCATATTTATTTACTGTTTGCATTCATTTTATTTTGATATCATTCTCACACCTTGTGCTTGACAACCACTTGGTGAGGTTGAGGGCACAAACAATTTACTTTGTTTTGTAGGTTTTCAAGAGAAGGATAAGAAGATAAATCTTTCACTACTGATTCCCCGAGAGTTCGATATTAAACCCTCGAGTCACCCCTCGTGGGGAAAACCGTCTTTCCTATACTATACACTCTGCACTTGGAGTCTCAACCTAACCCATATTCTTTTGACGCAGGTAACTACGTCAAGGGCCATCAATCACACAAGGAGTATTTCACATCCTACACCAGCGGCGTTACCGGCCAAGTGAGGATGGGAAACAGTGGTTCATCAACCATTGTTGGCAAGGGCACTATATGCATTGAGACTTCCACAGGTTGCAGTTTGGTGCTCGATGATGTGAGGCATGTTCCCGATATACGGCTGAATTTGTTGTCAGTGGGAAAGCTTGATGACATTCGCCATGGCAGTTATTTTGGTGATGGAAAATGGAAACTCACCAAAGGCTCTTTGATTGTGGCTCGAGGAAGCAAGCAAGGTAATCTCTATGTGACTAAAACCAAGCTATGCAATGAGATGTTGAACGTCGCCGAGAATGACACTTCGACTGAGTTGTGGCACAAGAGGCTTGGGCATATGAGTGAGAAGGGCATGCACGCTCTTGCTCGCATGGAGTTCCTCCCTGAGTTGAAAGGTATAACCTTGAAACCCTGTGAACATTGTTTTCCTGGCAAACAACATAGGGTTGCATTTCGTACACGACCGCCAAGACGTGCGGAGAATGTTCTTGATATTGTGCATACTGATGTTTGCTCCATGACCGAAAAATCACTCGGTGGAGCATTATACTTTGTGACATTCATTGATGACCACTCCAGAAAGATATTTCTCTATGTGTTGAGAAACAAGTGGCAAGTGCTCGGCGTCTTCAAGGAATTCCATGCCAAAGTTGAGAGAGAAACTGGCAGGAAACTGAAGTGCGTCAGATCAGACAATGGTGGTGAATACCGAGGTCCTTTTGAAAGGTATTGCAGGAAATATGGCATCAGGCTTGAGAAGTCACCACCAAAGACACCTCAGCTCAATGGACTTGCAGAGAGAATGAACAGGACTATCACGGAGAGGGTCAAATCTATGCTCTCTCATGCAAAGTTACCTAACTGTTTTTGGGCTGAAGCTTTGATTCATGCTATGCATATACTAAACCTGTCCCCCTCAGTTCCTCTTGCAGGTGATATTCCTCAGAGAGTTTGGTCAGGGAAGGATGTATCATACAAGAATCTGAAGGTCTTTGGGTGCAAGGCATTTGTGCACATCCCGAGGGATGAAAGAGCCAAGCTTGATAGCAAGACAAAGCAGTGCATCTATCTCAACAGTCCAACCGATGAGTTTGGATACAGATTGTGGGATCCAGTCAAGAAGAAGACTGTGCGCAGCCGTGATGTGGTGTTCATTGAAGATGAAACAATAAAAGATATTGGTAAACCGGAGAAGCCGAAGACTACCACACCTCAGGTTGTCCTAGATCCAGTGAACCCTCCTCTAGTCCATGACAATCATGGGGGAGATGATGATGATGGTGATGTTGAAGATGATGATGCAACTGATCAAGGCAGTACAAGTCAGGGACATGAACAACCATCTGATGATGATGATGATGATGATGAGAGTCACGGTGATGATAATCCACCTGATTCCCCACCACCAGTGCAGCAGTTGAGGAGAACTGGGAGAGACCGTGTACCTTCCAGCAAGTATCCACCAAATCAATATGTGTTGATGACTGATGCAGGTGAGCCCTCATGCTATGAGGAGGCACTGTCTGATGAGCACAAAAATGAATGGTCAGAAGCCATGCAGGACGAGATGAAATCCTTGTATGAGAATGATACCTTTGATTTGGTGTCTCTGCCGAAGGGCAAGAAAGCACTCAAGAACAAGTGGGTGTACAGAGTGAAGACTGAAGAAAATAGCTCACATCCAAGATACAAGGCAAGATTGGTTGTGAAAGGTTTCAGTCAAAAGAAGGGAATTGACTTCGATGAAATATTCTCTCCGGTGGTCAAGATGTCTTCGATCCGAGTTGTGCTTGGCATGGCTGCCTCCATGGACTTGGAGGTTGAACAACTTGATGTGAAGACTGCATTCTTGCATGGTGACCTAGAGGAGGAGATATACATGGAGCAGCCAGAAGGATTCATGGTTGCGGGCAAGGAGCACCAAGTGTGCAGATTGAAGAAGAGCTTGTATGGCTTGAAGCAAGCTCCTCGGCAGTGGTTTAAGAAGTTCGAGTCATTCATGACTGAGCTTGGATACCGTAAAGCACAACCTGATCATAGTGTGTTTACGAAGAGGTACGCCGAGGGTGACTTCATTATTCTCTTGCTATATGTCGATGACATGCTGATTGTTGGAAATGGCACAAAGAGGATTGCTCTCCTGAAGAAGGCATTGAGTAAATCATTTGCCATGAAGGATTTAGGACCAGCTAAGCAAATACTTGGCATGAAGATCTCCCGTGATAGATCAAAGAAGCTGCTTTGGCTCTCACAGGAAAGATACATTGAGAAGGTACTTGAAAGGTTCAATATGAAAGACGCAAAGTCTGTTACCTCTCCACTTGCAGGCCATCACAAACTGAGTTTAGAACAATGTCCTAGCAGCAAGAAGGAGAAAGATGAGATGAGTAAAGTACCGTACCAATCTGTTGTGGCAGTTTGATGTATGCCATGGTGTGCACTAGGCCTGATATTGCCTATGCAGTTGGAGTTGTTAGCCGGTTCATGACAAATCCAGGTGAAGCTCACTGGAATGCAGTGAAGTGGATTCTCAGGTATCTCAAAGGTACTTCTAGATTGTGCTTATGCTTTGGAAGCGGTGATCCTGTATTGCAAGCCTATACAGATGCAGATTATGCTGGTGATGCAGATTCTAGGAAGTCTACTTCTGGTTACCTGATGACTTATGCAGGGGGAGCAGTGTCATGGCAATCAAGATTGCAGAAATGCGTGTCCCTGTCAACCACAGATGCTGAGTACATCGCAGCGGTTGATGCTTGCAAGGAAGTGCTCTGGATGAAGAACTTCTTGCAGGAGTTGGGAATGAAGCAAGAGAAATACGGTCTGTTTTGTGATAGCCAGAGCGCTATCTACCTTGCCAAGAATTCAAGCTTGCACTCTCGAACCAAGCACATTGATGTGAGATATCATTGGATTCGAGATGTTGTGAATTCCAAGATGGTGCATCTTGAGAAGATCCATACCGACAAGAATGGCTCGGATATGATGACCAAGACATTGCCAAGTGAGAAGCTACTTGTATGCTGCAAGGTAGCGGGCATGGCGATGCTCCCCACATGAGTTGGAGGGGGAGATTTGTTGGGTATCCTCCTCATGTGGGCTGTGAGGAGATGGCCATTTGAAGCCTCTAAGGCAGCCCAAACAGGTGCAGAAGCCCAAGGCCCATTAGGGTTATGACCAAGGGTCATTTTGGGCATTGTGCAAGAAGGATGGGGGATGTTAACCCTCCCAACCAGCCTCCACCAAGGAGTGTGACGAAAATCAGGATAGCCTCCATTGGAGAAGAAAACCAAGAGAGAAAGGGAAGAAGAAGAAGTTGAAGGAAGAAGCTTAGATCAAGCACGGGCCCTGCCCACAAGGTTGTGACGTTCAGATCCACTACCTTGTCTCCTTCAAGCTGTGATTCCACCATCTTTGGTGAGATTGTTCCAATCCCTAGATCTTGTGCCCCAAATCTTGTTGTAAGAGATCCCCTAGTGCTCTCTAGGGAAGAACCTGTTGTATCCCGCTCTGATATAGTGGAAGAAAATTTGGGTGGCTTCGGCCCGTGGTTTTTCCTCTCACCTTGAGAGGTTTCCACGTAAAATCTGATGTCTCTGTGTTGATGCTTGCTGCTGTACTTTTGGGCTGAGTACAACTAGTACTTGTACTAGCTATTTGCTGAAATCTGCTAGTACTTGTACTACCTGGCTGCTGTTTGCAACTAGGACATGTCCTAGGTTCAGGTTGAACCTAGTATCTCCATATATGTTGGATGCATACGTTTGCTTCCGACACGAGCAACGATCCGCGAGTTAG
This sequence comes from Poa pratensis, assembly GCA_947311845.1. Lineage (NCBI taxonomy): Eukaryota > Viridiplantae > Streptophyta > Magnoliopsida > Poales > Poaceae > Poa > Poa pratensis. The sequence continues at coordinate 14,713,193 of CAMZMU010000117.1, forward strand.
TACATCAGTGGTGCTGAAGTTTACATTTATTCCACTGCGTACACTAGTAGGGAAGTGCCTTTCTGTGGCGCACCAAAAACTGTTTCTGTGGCGCATGGTCGGTGCGCCACAGAATCCTCGCCACAAAAATATTATTTCTGTGGCGCACGGAACCATGCGCCACAGAAAGTATACAATTCTGTGGCGCACCTCCAGAGTGCGCCACTAAATTATTTTCGATGCGCCACAGAAAGAATTTCGATTATTTACTGTATTTGACAATAATGTATCTGTGGCGCACTTTGTTCGTGCGCCACAGAATATGGTGCGCCACAAAATTATTTACCGTGCGCCACTAAATTATTTGCCGTATATTATTTGCTATATTATCGATTATTTGCTGTATTTGACAATAATACAGGTATATTACAGAATTTTTACAGCAAATAATAGAAACAGTAATATATTTTGACACAGTATTAAAACAGACAGATAAATATGTACATCACCACTTAGAGCCCGAGATACATACATATATAGTGACAATTAAGTGCCAAATTAATTGTACAAAAGTTCATCTCATGTCACATAAGTCATAGTACAAATAAAGTTGTCATCGATTTCCCTCTAATGCAACCCTGGAGATGGATACAATGATGTGCCATTTCACCGTCTCTTCTTGAGTCGCCGCTAGAGTCTCTTCTTCTGAGTCGCCGCTGGGGTCTCTTGCTGGGTCGCTGACGGAGAACACGTCTAGCTCCACTGGTAGGATTGAGCCTTCTGGTGTATCGGCTCCGGGAATGGTTTATAGCAGTCTTTCGTCATCCACGTCCTCATGTCATTTTGCTTGTCTAGGCGTTTCTTCGATCTCCCACTTAGACAACCCTGGAGATGAATTGGGATATATATTTGATTAATAATATAAATAGAGTATGATTTAATTAAGTGGATAAGTCTATAATAAAGAAAATAAAGAAGCACTTCTATCGAGTGAGGCAAGGCTTTTCTTTTACAATACATCCTACCTCTGGCGTTGTGTAAGGACCCCCATGCTTCCATGACATCTTCCAAAATGATTAGCGATAACTGCCTCTGGATGCGATGGAAGTCTTCTCTAAGCTCAGAATCGGTGATTTTCCCCGCATTTGTGCTCCATTCTTGGAGACTAGATGGCCACCTCGTTGTCTCTACATCCCGGACAAGCCCTTTAATGTGATGGAGGACGTAGAAGGCATCCTTCACGCTGCCAGACGCATGCTTGATGCAATGGAACCCGGTCCCATGTCAGAAAATGTGTTTGTTGTCCTTCGTTAAACGTTCCCCATTCTTTTCTTTGTGGAAGTGGCCTCCCTTTTGGGCATAGCCCTTGAGAGTCTCATCGAGAACACCTTATTCTGGTGTAGTCTTTAAGACTCCCCGAGTCGAAATAAGTGGCAACGGACCACCTCGGGCTTACGACGATGAGTACTGCGTACTCGTCACTGCTCAACACAATTGAAACGGAATGTTGGAAAGGATCAACAACGGAAGAAATCTATAAGAAAGCATAAGATACGACGGCGGCGACCGGATGTGTACTTACTCGGAAAAGAAAGGAATAAGAAAGTTGTTCTTATCCTTGTTGTTCAGCATGATTCTCTGGAGGAACTTCGTGGCCTTGGCCCGTATCGTTGATCCTTCCACCAGCAGGCTGTCACGCATGTAGTAGGATCCACTACCTTGATGTACGGGTATTATCTCTCCTGATCCTCATCGCTTGGTTGAGCGCGTATAGGCGGACCAAGTTATAGTCCAGCCGTCTAAAGTGAAACAGCTTGAAGACGTCCTCGTACGATATGAAAAACAGATCCGCGGGGTTTCATGGACGAACTCGGCCAAGTCTTTTGGCACCTTGACAGTGAACACCGGGTAATTTGGATTATCTTCTTTAAGAAGGTTGCTCTCTCGCGTCAAGATAGCATTTTGCAAAGAGAGCATGCATCCGTCTGCGAGGTGGAGCAGCTCCCGAGACAGGATCGGTTGACCAGCTTCATGAACTCGGCTCAAGCCATCCGCACGGGGTGATACCATGTCTTCATACCCCCGGATAGTCGTCTTAGGAGCTAGCTTACTTCTCTTCCTGTGCTTCTTCTTCTTACCTCTGGGATTGATACGTCCAAAACGTATCTATAATTTTTGATTGTTTCATGCCATTTTTATGCTTTTAGCACTTGTTTTATATTAAGTTTATTATTTATTTGGACTAACCTACTAATAGTTGCAAAAGTGCACAATGTTCTTGTTTTACTCTTTGATGTGTAGAAATTATCAAGAATACAAGAGGAAACCTTGTTGGAGTCGAATTGGGACTTTCCTGAAATCTGTCTGAGAACTTTTTACGAAGTTTGCCAGTTTGACCCTCGAAGATGACGTCAATTGGAGGTCTCCCGAAAACAAAGTTGTCACAATTTTCCATACGAAGATTTTAAGCCCGAGATCAGCCCAATCGGAGTTCGGACGCGGCCTGGAGGCCCGTTTTGGTGGAACCCTAAAAGGGGGTGACGGAAATCCGAGAAGATATATAAAGGGAGGAAACCTAACTCGTGGAGGACTCCTCCACCCACGAATTTCCAGCCACCAAAGCCACGTTTTTGCCTCCCCCATGGATCCCATCTCCATGGGGGAGGGCTCCCTTGAAGCCATGAAGGAAGAGGGCTAAGGGGCGGTGCTCCCCCATGGAACCGGCGGCGCAGGAGGAGCCCCCTGCGCCACCGCCGGTGCCGGCGCCGCCCTGCGCCTCTCGCTGCCCTCTCCGCCGTCTTCACCGCCATCTCCATCACCAACTCCTCCTTGTATTCAGTGGTTCATCCTCCCACAAACCTCTGTACCGTCCTATGTAAACATGGTGTTTGATGCTATAATATTTATCCTATGATCTATGTCATGTTTATGTAGTTTATTTGTCTTTCGATTGCTTTGTTGAATGTCTATGGTTCATTAGAGTTGTATGTTGATATGGTACTGTCCTTTGGTGTCCATTATACTTGTGCGCGCATGGATCAACACCATAGGGTTAGTAGTATGTGCAAAGGAAGGGGGTAGTCTGCCGGAGTGACAGAAACCTGAGGGCTCAAACCGGTTAGTTGCATGTATGGGAGTAAGAGGACCATAAACTTAAGGCTATGGTTGGGGAAACCTTAATGCATTGTTAGTATTTACGGATGTTTGCTAACAATCCAATCATATAGTACTTGTAAATCCCAAGTAGTGGAGTGCATGTATATTTAGCCTCTCCCACATTGAAAACTGCATCAAAGACAATGAACTAATGTCTTCACTAATTAATCTTGGACAAAGCCACCACAATTACCACCACTTTTCCACACTCATGGTACTGTTAGTATATGGTTACTTAGTGTACTTTATTGCTGCAGCACTAACTTTTACTTTCTTGTATTTATTATCTTGCAAAACTATCTCTCATACCCGTATTGCTACCGTAGTTTTATTTCCTAGATAATGCAAACGTTTAGTGTGCGTAGAGTTGTATCAGTGGTTGATAGAACTTGAGAGAATACTTATCCTACCTTTAGCTCCTCGTTGGGTTCGACACTCTTACTTATCGAAAAGGCTACACGCGATCCCCTATACTTGTGGGTTATCAAGACCTTTTCTGGCGCCGTTGCCGGGGAGCCATAGCGTAGGTTAATGTTCTTGTGTGCACTTGTTTGCTTTATCTCTAAGTAGTTTTTATTTTCAGTATTAAGTTGTTCTTTATCTTACTATGGATAGGGAATGCGAATTACAAAAAAAATTAGGTGTAGTTGTTATCTAAAAACGTTTTCAAAAAGAAAAGTGATTGGAAAGATGAGTAATGGTTAAATGGGGGTCGACCTTGAACACTTGTGTTCATGCCTATGAAACCAAAACAAATCTTTCCATGGAAGCTTTTCATTAAAAACATGTAAATATTGTAAATATTGTGTATATACCTCTGTACATAAAAATAAAATGCTAATTATAGTCTTTAGTTAATTGAAAGTTGATAGTTTTACTTTGCTGTCCAGAAACAGATTTTCTGTGCTCCACCGTATTAAATGTTTAAAATCACCAGAACGTGATCTTGATCTGAAATTTCTTGAGTGCAAAGTGATGCTTATTAGCTTTCTTTCATTAGACTAACTTTTTCTGATTTAAGGTACGTAGATAGGTCGAAAAATTCGATCTTTACTGACTGTTCTGTTTAGACAGATTTTGTGCTTCTCTGTAAATAAAATCGTGATAAATCTCAGAATAGTATTTTGACTTGAAAATTTTTGTGCATAAACCTGAGATTATTATCTTTCTTTCATTAGACTAAAGTTTTTCGATTTGAGCTACTTAACTATCTCGTTGAATGCCATCTTTACGGACTGTTCAGTTTTGACAGATTTCTTTGTTTATTCAATATTGTACTTGGTTGTTAGTTTCATTAGTTTTTCGACGGACAACGGAAATCATGAACACCTTAGTATATACAGTGGCTAATGTTGAGTAAAAATTATAAAACTTGTCAATGCTTGAACATGAGTGGATTTTATTTAATGAGTACTAACCCTACTAATGAGTTTTGTGAAGTTTTATGTGGATGTAGCTTATAAGATCTAATCAATATGGTGATATGAGATGAATAAGAAGACGCAAGAGCTCAAGCTTGGGGATGTGTAGGTGCATCCCAAGAACATATTCAAGAAGATACAATCATCTAAGCTTGGGGATGCCCGAGTCATCCCCCTATTCATCAACTAACATGAGGTTGTCTCGTTCATACTCTATATTACCCGTCCACATGATATGTATTGTCTTAACTTGTATTATAATTGTTTTATATGTCTTGGTTTTACCTTCTTTAGTTTTATTAGGCTCCTTATTTGGTTTCGATTGCTTCTTTACTTTCACTTATAAATTCAAAATAACAAAAATATTTTCTTTTGTTTTGCTTCTTTGTTTGGTTCTTTATTTTAATTTTATTTGGGTTTTACTTTTGATTTTTATTTAGAGTTTTCCTTGCTGTAGCTAGCATGTTTAGGTCTTGCTTAGCCTCTGGTTTTTAGTTTATCAAAAATAAAGTACCAAGTTTTATCCATTTAGCTTAGTTGATACATATGTAAAAAGTGATTTTCTGTTTTCGGTATCTACTGCTTATTGCGCGATTTTTCATATTTTACTGGAAGCTCTAAAAATCACGAAAAAATTACTGATGTTGTAGCACCTAATCCTCTGCATGTACAAAAATTGGCTAAAATTTCGGGCATGTTTAAGTGCACCTAAAAATTGCGTTTTCCAGCTGCTGTTTTTCTGGACAGATTCTGACTTTTGTTGCAAGAGTGGCCTCTTTTCGTTTTCATTTGATTTTTAATGGTTCTTACCTTTCATTTATAAGTTGGCCATTTAAGCAACCTTTCTGTAACTTAAAAACAAAATTTTATTTGGTTTAATAGTAGCACTTGGGAAATATTATCTATTGTACTAATGTCTAACCGCAGAAAAGAATGGGAAAGTTTTTGTGTTGAAGTTTTTTCACAGAGAATGAAGGAACACCAAACTATGGAATATTGAAGAACGGCCAAAGTCTAAGCTTGGGGATGTCCCCGCATCCCTCTTCATCAATAACCCCTCGGTTTGCAAACCTTTAAACTTTGTTTTTTGAGCAACATATGAACTTAACTAAACTTGAAGCGGCTGTATTTTATTATCTATTTATCTTAGCATCAAACACCAGTTACATTAATAAGTGGATCGTCACATATTTTATTTATCCTCTGTTTTCAATGTTTACTTGGTTAATGGATTACTTGTTGAAACTTAAAAATGATGTGTGAATAATACTGTTTAGTAGTTTATGTTTTCTTATGGTTAGTCTCAACTAGCTAATAGTGCATATTATGTTATTTTGATATCAACATGCATTGTCCTGTTCATAAGATGGTATGGTATTGTGGTATCCTCCTCTGAATAATTCATTCGAATTGACTTGGCACATGCTCATGCATGCGTATGACTGAAAAACAAAAGTCAATTAAGCCTTGATGATTTATTTTGACTCAGAGTTCTTGTATCACTTTTATGTCTCAATTAATTTCATTTTGTCGCAAGCATGATTATGACGGTTATTGCTCTCTTGATTGTCGCTTCCCAGTCTATTGCTAGCCTTCACTTGTACTGAGCGGGAATGCTGCTCGTGCTTCCAAAACCATGAAAACCAAGTTATTCCAAAGTGTCCACCATAAATACCTATGCATGGCATTTCGAACCATTCAAGTAAATTTTCATGTGCTACCTTTAAAACCTTCAAAGTACTTCTCAATTTGTGTCAATGTTTTATAGCTCATGAGGAAGTATGTGGTGTTTTATCTTTCAATCTTGTCATTTACTTCTGACAGACTTTCACCAATGGACTAGTGGCATATACATCCGCTTATCCAATAATTTTGCAAAAAGAGCTGGCAACGGGGTGCCCAGCCCCAATTAATTACAACTTTCATTAATAATTCTCTTCACATGTTTTGCCCTGATTTATCAGTAAGCAACTTAATTTGCAAATAGACACTCCTCCATGGTATGTGAATGTTGGAAGGCACCCGAGGATTCGGTTAGCCATGGCTTGTGCAAGCAAAGGTTGGGGGAGTGTCACCCATAATGAAACTAAAATACATGTGTAAACAAAAGAGAAGAGGGATGATCTACCTTGCTGGTAGAAATAACGTCCTTCATGGGAGCCGCTCTTGAAAGTCTGGTTGACAAGGGGGTTAGAGTACCCACTACCATTCGTTGACAACAACAAACACTTCCCAAAACAATTTTGCTTCTGTTTTAAAAATGAAAAGCTCTAGCACATGATAATCTGCTTCCCTCTGCGAAGGGCCAATCTTTTACTTTCATGTTGAGTCACCATCCTTTCTTTGAGCACTTTCTCGAGAGCATAGTTGTCATTCTTAGTGTAATGTGCTTGTCCCAGAATGTGGTTAACTGTGATATAACTTTGATGCTTTTATCTTTGATATCTTTGATTCTAGTCTTCCCATGAACTTCAGAGGTGCCTGGGCATTTATGTTTTGCTGTACAAAACGGGCAAGCGAGATACCATCTACCATGCTTTATTATGGTCATTACAATCTTGTTGATGTTTATAAATTTCATGTTATAAGCTCTTAGTTCGTTGATACTTTTCATTAGGAAACATGATTGCTAAGTTTTATTATCCATACATCATGCAATTGTTAAAGACCTGATCATAGCATTTACAATCAAAAATTATTTTGTTATCATTTACCTACTCGAGGACGAGCAGGAATTAAGCTTGGGGATGTTGATACGTCCAAAACGTATCTATAATTTTTGATTGTTTCATGCCATTTTTATGCTTTTAGCACTTGTTTTATATTAAGTTTATTATTTATTTGGACTAACCTACTAATAGTTGCAAAAGTGCACAATGTTCTTGTTTTACTCTTTGATGTGTAGAAATTATCAAGAATACAAGAGGAAACCTTGTTGGAGTCGAATTGGGACTTTCCTGAAATCTGTCTGAGAACTTTTTACGAAGTTTGCCAGTTTGACCCTCGAAGATGACGTCAATTGGAGGACCCCGAAAACAAAGTTGTCACAATTTTCCATACGAAGATTTTAAGCCCGAGATCAGCCCAATCGGAGTTCGGACGCGGCCTGGAGGCCCGTTTTGGTGGAACCCTAAAAGGGGGTGACGGAAATCCGAGAAGATATATAAAGGGAGGAAACCTAACTCGTGGAGGACTCCTCCACCCACGAATTTCCAGCCACCAAAGCCACGTTTTTGCCTCCCCCATGGATCCCATCTCCATGGGGGAGGGCTCCCTTGAAGCCATGAAGGAAGGGGCTAAGGGGCGGTGCTCCCCCATGGAACCGGCGGCGCAGGAGGAGCCCCCTGCGCCACCGCCGGTGCCGGCGCCGCCCTGCGCCTCTCGCTGCCCTCTCCGCCGTCTTCACCGCCATCTCCATCACCAACTCCTCCTTGTATTCAGTGGTTCATCCTCCCACAAACCTCTGTACCGTCCTATGTAAACATGGTGTTTGATGCTATAATATTTATCCTATGATCTATGTCATGTTTATGTAGTTTATTTGTCTTTCGATTGCTTTGTTGAATGTCTATGGTTCATTAGAGTTGTATGTTGATATGGTACTGTCCTTTGGTGTCCATTATACTTGTGCGCGCATGGATCAACACCATAGGGTTAGTAGTATGTGCAAAGGAAGGGGGTAGTCCTGCCGGAGTGACAGAAACCTGAGGGCTCAAACCGGTTAGTTGCATGTATGGGAGTAAGAGGACCATAAACTTAAGGCTATGGTTGGGGAAATCATATAGTACTTTTAATCCCAAGTAGTGGAGTGCATGTATATTTAGCCTCTCCCACATTAAAAACTGCATCAAAGACAATGAACTAGATGTCTTCACTAATTAATCTTGGACAAAGCCACCACAATTACCACCACTTTTCCACACTCATGGTACTGTTAGTATATGGTTACTTAGTGTACTTTGTTGCTGCAGCACTAACTTTTACTTTCTTGTTTTATTATCCTGCAAAACTATCTCTCATACCCGTATTGCTACCGTAGTTTTATTTTCTAGATAATGCAAACGTTTAGTGTGCGTAGAGTTGTATCAGTGGTTGATAGAACTTGAGAGATTACCTATCCTACCTTTAGCTCCTCGTTGGGTTCGACACTCTTACTTATCGAAAAGGTTACACGTGATCCCCTATACTTGGGTTATCAGGGATGCTGGGGGTACATCTTCTGTAGTAGGCACATTGATTGAGTACTTGTTGGAGCCGAAGCTGATCACTGGGGGAGGCCCTTTTCTCCCTCCCTCAATCCAAACCCTGACAGACTCACAGACGGTAGTAAAGATCGACGTGAACGTCGTTGTCACTGCCTGTGCGATGACCGTCTGAATCATACTATTTTCCTCTCTCGGTTCCTCGCCTCCTGTTCGAGAACCCCCGGACTCGTTATTGTCAGCCATGTTCGTCTCACCTATAAGAAAAAATTGTCGAAGTTAGTACACCAAATATAAGAAAAAAATCACTTAATTAAGTACTAAGATACCCGGCCCATGCATTAGTCGCAATACCCCATATGTCTTGTTTTTGGCAAAGCCATGTCAAAATTCACGAAAAATTTCGGCATGACCTTTGCTAAAAAAGGGACATATGGAGTACCCGAATTTGCCGGAACGGAAGTTAATCGACGTTCCGGCAAACTCAAGGGCCTCATGGGTACCTGCAGACATTTCACAAATCATGTTGCCGGCATCTCCGGCCGGCCAACATCAAACACATATCCACATCTGCCGGCCGACAACAAACACAATACCACATCCACATCTCCACGTGTCCTATTTTTAGCAAAGTCATGCCAAAATTCACGAAAAAATTCGGCATGACCTTTGCTAAAAAAGGGACATATGGAGTACCCGAATTTGCCGGAACGGAAGTTAATCGACGTTCCGGCAAACTCAAGGGCCTCATGGTTACCTGCATAGATTTCACAAATCATGTTGCCGGTATCTACGGCCGGCAACATCCACATACATGACACGCTGGTCGGAACACAAACAACCACGACACGATGGTCGTGGTAGCACAGAACACATGGTCACCCGGGTTAACCAATAGCTCACCAAAGGGGAACTGTAGTTGAGGAGATAGTTGATGTAGTCGAAGCCGGTGGTCTGCACAAGAAAAAAAAATTCACATTCATATATATCTTCATTTCCTTTAAAAAGTACCAACTTTGGAGCATTTCTAAAGCATCAAATCTTGATCCTATTTCACATTAACCCACATGGATCTCTTGTACTAAGTTAGTACTTCATAATTAACCCCAGAAATAATTTTTTGAATACATCTAGAACCTTAATTGAAGGCATTTTTGTAGGTATGTTTAAACAGTGACCATATTTAACTTAGCAAAATTTTAAAATTTTTTGTCTCCAAAATTTTCCTAACACCACTAGCACCAACTAGAAGCATTAGCAACTACTTGCAGCAAGCACTCAACAACCAAATGAATCAAATTCTGTAAAAATATGGGTTTGGCATTTGACCAAACACCTTGTGTGCAGGTGTGGAGGGGAGGGAGAGGGGATGGAAGGAGCAGCACCTCGGGGAGGGATGGTGGAGGGGAGGGAGAGGGGATGTCGAGGGCGTCGGCGTCGAGGTGGCGGGCCGGCGGCGAGGACGCGTTGGAGTGGCGGCGAGGACGCGGTGGTTGTCGAGCGCGCGGTGGAGTGGCGGCGAGGACTGGTGGCTCTAGGTTAATAGTGCCAGAAACAATTGCTTGTACGTCACACGTCAGTTGGGAACCCCAAGAGGAAGGTATGATGAGTGCAGCAGTAAGTTTTCCCTCAGTATGAAACCAAGGTTTAATCGGACCAGTAGGAAAACGAGGTTTGCTTCGAAGGTGTTGGTGGAGGAGTATAGTGCGGCGCAACCCAGTGATTCCGGTGCCAACGTGGAACCTGCACAACACAATCAAACTACTTTGCCCCAACTTAACAGTGAGGTTGTCAATCTCACCGGCTTGCTGAAAACAAAGGTTAAACGTATCGAATGGAAGATGATGTTTGTTTGCATAAAACAGTAGAGAACAATGATTGCAGTAGATTGTATTTCAGATGTAAAAGAATGGACCGGGGTCCACAGTTCACTAGTGGTGTCTCTCCAATAAGATAACTAACATGCTGGGTAAACAAATTACAGCTGGGCAATTGACAATTGATAAGTGCATATAACATGCATGTGTGAGCTGTGGTGTCTACTATGAGATTCATTTGGGCATTACGACAAAGTACATAGACCGCTATCCAGCATGCATCTATGCCTAAATAGTCCACTTTCCGGTTAACATCCGTACCCCTTCCAGTATTAAGTTGCAAGCAACAGACAATTGCATTAAGTAATGTGCGTAATGTAAACAATACATTCATTCTTGAATAAAGCATTGCTGTTTTACCCCTAGTGGCAACAACACATCTACAACCTTAGAACTTGCTGTCACTATCCCAGGTTAAATAGAGGTTGAACCCAACTATCATGCATAAATACCCCCTCTTGGAGTTACAAGTATTCACGTGGCCAAAGCTTCAACAAGTAACGGAGAGCATGCAAGATCACAAATGACATAGACATGATAATATAATATTCAGCTCCACGTAGGTATCAATATAAGTCAGATCCCAGCAAACACAACATGTAGCATTACAATAAGATGATCTTGATCATGATAGGCAGCTCACAAGATCTAAACATGATGGCACAAGTGGAGAAGACAACCATCTAGCTACTGCTATGGACCCATAGTCCAAGGATGAACTACTCACGCATCACTCCGGAGGCGGGCATGGCGATGTAGAGCCCTCCGGTGATGATTCCCCTCTCCGGCAGGGTGCCGGGAAGAGCTTCAGGAACCCCCCGAGTTAGGGTTGACGACGGCGGCGGCAGCGAATATGTTCTGGATGAAAGGCTCGTGTTTTAGGGTTTTCGCGTCTCGGGGAATAAATAGGCGAAGGGGCGATGTCGGTGGACCCCCGAGGGGCCCAAACCACCTCCAGGCGCGGCTGTGGGCCCAGCCGCGCCACCATGTGGTTTGGCCACCTCGTGGCACTTCTTCTTCTCTCCTTCGGACTCCGTGTACGTGCTGGAAAAATAGGGACCTGGCCTTTTGTTTCGTGCAATTCCGAGTATTTCCAGAAGTAACTTTCTGAAACCAAAAACAGCAGAAAACAGGGAACTGGCACTGTGGCATCTTGTTAATAGTTAGTCCCAGAAAATGCATAAAAGTGATACGAAGTGTATATAAAACATGTAGCAAATGGTATAATATAAGCATGGAACAGCAGAAATTATGGATACGTTGGAGACGTATCAAGGAGCGCTGGAGTGGCAGCGAGGACGCGCTGGTCGTCGAGCGCGCGGGGGGGAGCTGCTGGCGGCGAGGCGCGGCCGCGTGGTCGTCGAGCGCGCGCGCGGTTAATAATTTGGGACTTGGCGAATTTTGGATGAAGAGGCGCAGCGCGATGGGGGTCCACATGTAAGTGGGCACAAAAGATTTTTGTAGAATTGTCTAGTACAAAATTTAAAAAGCTGTGCTGCTGTTTGATGACACAAACAGCAACACAGCCCAGTGGTTTCCACCAGTCTGAATTAACCCTGATAGCCAGGTTCGAATCCTGGCAAACTCACTTTTTTTTTAACTTTTTTTTCTTTAAAATTTGGTTCAAAAACTTGCATTGTCTCACACACAATGTATATTCAATTCATACACATATTCAATTCATTGACTCATACATATTCAAAAACTTGCATTGTCTAGTACATATTCATGATCATACATATATATGCTTCCATTGTCTCACACACACACAAATTAAATACACCAAAAAAAGTATTCTCGTCTTGTTGGTTCCGCGAGCTAGCTTTCTTCTTTCCCTTCTTCCGGTTGAAAACTTTAGGCCGGTCACCTTGAGATTTCTTCGCGTGAACGGACAACCTTAGTAGGTAGGGAGGTCTTCCTTCTTTGTGTACTAGTAGTAGGCATGTCGAAGAACTTGTCGAATTCCTCCTCGATCTTTGGCTCGTTGTCCAAGTCTTCCTCGGTGGCGTCTCCTTCCATTCCGATGATGCTCCTCTTGCCCCTCCTCACGACAACATGGCTAGGCTTTGACGGGTCAGTAATGAAGAAGCATTGCTCAACTTGGCTAGCGAGTACCCATGGCTCATTTTTTGCGGAGGCGTTCTTCGATTTGGCATCGGGTATAACCATGGTGGTAAAATACCGGTCTTTTTTGACGACATCCTTGGCCCATCTCACACGGAACATTGGCACCAACTCTCCACAGTAGTTGAGCTCCCATATCTCCTCGATCCTTCCGAAGAATCTTTCCTTGACAGTAGCCTCGTCATCGGCGTAGGATAGCATAGTTACTCCTGAGTTTTGATATTCGCTATACCTGTCCTTTTCCTCGGTGCAGAATCTGAAACCGCCGATGTCGTACGACTGATAGGTCTTTACGTTCTGCCCGGGCCCTGTGATAAGGAGAATATGAGTTTTTCCTCTTCCGTAGATGGCTTCCTGCTCTCTGCTTCAAGCAGTTGCCTTTTCTTGAACCAACGCGTCAAGCTGGAGTTGTGCTCTCTGATTACATCTCCCTTCTTCCTCTGCCATCTCATGTCGACGTAATTCTGCTCGATTAAGATTTTGTGCTCTTCCACAAAATATTCGGTCACTTTTAAGTGTTGTAGCGCAACCCGGTGAGCCCTGTCGAGGTCGTCTTTTTTACCATGAATGCCAACAAAGATTGAGCGGTAGCCGTCGTGGTGACCAACTCCATCGAGCCTGCCGAGGTGTGTCCTGGTGGGCAGACCGACATCCTCATTCTCGGTCCTTAGATAATTCTGGCAGAAGGAGATGCACTTGTTGGTTAAAAATCCCTTGGCCATGCTTGCGTCTGGACGGGCCCTGTTGCGAACGTATCCTTTCATGACACCGTTCTGCCTTTCGAACGGCATCATGTAGTGCAGGAACGTCGGACCGAGCTGCCTGATGTCATCAACGACATGGAGAAGGAGATGCACGCAGATATCAATGAATGCGGGCGGGAAGTAAATCTCGAGCTCGCATAGTATCACCACGATCTCTTCCTCAAGCATGTCGAGCTGCTTCACGCCGATCGACTTCCTGCTGACGACGTCGATAAAGTTGCAAAGGGCAGACAACGTATCACGACATGCTCATCCATTAACCCTCGATCGCAACGGGAAGTATCTGTGTCATCAGCACGTGACAATCGTGAGACTTCATGCCGGTGAACCTCTTCTTTGTTGCATCCTAATATCTGCTTTCTTCCCCGAGTAACCGTGAGGAACTTTGACTCCTAGAAGGCACCTGAAAAACTGCTCGAGCTCCTCCGGACTCATACTGAAGCAGGCAGCGGGAAGCATCACCGTGTTTTCTTTGCCCTTTTGCGACGACCTTGAGTCCCTTCTGTCTGATCATCATCATCATCATCGTCGTCATCACTATCAGGGGCCTGAAGTTCTGTCCTGATGCCAAGCCATTTCAGATCGTATCTTGCTTTCGTCCCATCCTTTGTCTTATCCGACATGTGGCAAAGTGTGCCAAGCAGACTCTCGGTAACATTCTTCGTAATGTGCATCATATCGAGGCTATGTGGCGTCTTGAGGACCTTCCAGTACTCCAAGTC